>NW_021025938.1:0-44143 GCF_004153795.1 Camellia sinensis | reverse complement strand
CCTCCCGGACGAAGCGTCCGTTTAGGGTACCCCGAATGGGCCTATGCATCAGCTCGAAAGGCTTCCCAGCCCTCTTTGCTTTGGCTCTCCCAGCCATCTCCTTACCCTTCCTTATACAATCCTCTTTGGTGGGCAGATAACCCAAACCAAAGGTATGTGGGTTGTGTGGCACTTCGGCCAACGCTGCAACGCCCTTCCGGCCGCTCTTTCCCAATCCGGTAGGCCCGCAGCCGTGCGACGCCCTTCCGGCCGCTCCGAGAAGTTATCCCCCAAGCACTTTTGGTCGATCGGAGGATCTGAGAGTAGACTTGCCAGCGCTACCCCCATTTCAAGTTTGGTGTCCTCAGACTGTACTTTCCTGCTCTGCTCAGCCTCAACCAATGGGTCTGTCTGCTCTTCGGCAACGTGAACCCCGGGTAGCTGCAGGTCAAAGAAAATCTCGAAGCCTGGCACGCGCTTCTTCTCCGCGTTCAGCCACGGCTCTGGGAAGCCACAGAACGGAAAGTCCTCCCCCTCCCGGACGAAGCGTCCGTTTAGGGTACCCTGGATGGGCCGGTGCATCAGCTCAAAAGGCTTTCCCGCCTGCTTCGCTTTGGCTCTCCCAGCCATCTCTTTACCTTTCCTTGCCAAATCCTCTTTGGTGGGCAGATAATCCAAGCCAAAGGTGTGTGGGTTGTGTGGCACTTCGGCCAATGCTGCAACGCCCTTCTGGCCGCTCTTTTCCAATCCCATCCCGGGGATGTGTTGAAGCTTGTTCATGAGGTATACTGATTGAGCACGGACATAAACCCCCTCATTAACAGCTAAGATGTTCTGCATGACCCGGGCCTCAGCCAGGGTAAAACCGGATAAGAACACATCCTCCATACCGTGCTCAATTTCCAAAACTGGCGTAGATACTTCCGGCGGTGGATGGATCGATGAATTCCCAAAAACAATGGCTACTCCCTTTCCATGGGGGTATTTCACCATTTGATACAAGGTAGAAGAAACGCTGGACATACATTGATGGCGGACCCTGTGTCGACAAGCACCACGGGTATCCATTTATTTCTGCACTCCACGGAGATGTAGAGTGGCTTGTTATGGTTCGCACCCTCAGGTGGCAGCTCTTTGTCAGAAAAGGTCAACATTGGGGTAGCTCCTCCCGAAAAAACTAAGCCCACCAACTGTTCGGGCGTGGTGTCTATAGAGAGCTTGGCCTTGTCCATGGCCGATAAGACAGCTTGTCGACGCACTCGCAATGCCATAAGCAGTCCCCAGATGGAGATGTCTGCTTGTATCTTCTTTAACTGCTTCAGTACAGCCTCTTCTTCGACTTGCTTCTCTTTCTGTCTCTCAACTTCCTTATCCTTCCCAGATGCCTCCGGCTGGTCTAGGTGCGGGGGCTTGAAATATCGTCCGCTTCTCGTCATATGATCGACCTCACCGATATACCAGGTATCATCTGGCTGATTACTCCCCCAATCCTCATCCGTATGGGCAAGACATAAATCATCGTCTTCCCACCACATTCTGTCGGCAGCCAACAGACACCTGTCTGGCTCCAGTTCAATTACACCCGCAATACTCTCCGTCCACATGCTCACAGCATTCTCTATCTTCGTGCACACAGCACTCTCAGTCCCCTCTAGGCCCTTAGCTTTCCTAATTCTCTCGGCATCCTCCAACCTTTCTTGTTCCAACTGCGTCAGTACAACTGGTTGTTCAACAATCCCCACATTTATAATGCCCAAGCCTCGAGCGGAATTCTTAGCACCGGCGCTCTCCAGCGATTCATTCTGACTTCCGGCCCTTCCGGCCACCACTGATATACTTGCCCTTGCCGGGCCCTGTTCTAACTGAGCTTCGTCAACAACGTCTAGCAAGTCATCAAGCCACCCAGTAGCCTCTGCTGATTCCTCATGATCAAACCAGTTGACTGCCACGTCTCCTGGATCTTGGTTGTTGAAAAATTGGAGGTTGGCCAAGTCCTCTTCCATAACCGTCAAACCATCTGTCCCCTGCTCAAATCTATCTTCTCGGATCACACACAGCTCTGCCCTATCTGGCAATTCAATATTAGGCTCAAACTGGCCTGCTGGAAGAATGTAATCACTCGGATCGTAGGCTTCCCCAGCGACACTCCCAGACTGCTCAAACCCTGATTGAACAATTCCATCCCCTTCTGAAATCTCTTCTGTTCTATCTCTGCCAGTCACCACCATTGGCTCGGGTTGGGTTCTAGAGATGTCCAACATGCACAAAGAGTTAGTGTAGCCAGGAAGGAGCACCTCTGGCTTAGGCAGGTGGGAAGGAGTGATATATATGCTGGGATCGTAAGACACGACCCCAGTCTGGATGAAGTTGATTCTTTTGGGAGGTGGAGCTTGGTTCTGCGGTGGGAGAGGGTTTGTTATGACATTGGGTTTTTCTGGAGGTACAATCACTTGCTTGTCAATGAGGTCTTGAATCTCATGACGCAATCTATAACATTGGTCAGTGTCATGACCGTGTTGTTGGTGGTATGCACAGTATTTTGCCGGGTTATGAGAAGGAGAGAATGGATTTGGCAATGGCCTCGGCTCCAGAGGCTTTAAGTGCCCTTTCTTGATTAATACCTCTAGAGCCTTGGACAGGGGCATATACAGTGGGGTGAATGTTTTTTGGCCTCTGGGTTGGAATCGAGTGGTTTGTGTGTTACTTTTGGACGCGCCGGAGAAAGGTGTAGCTGCCATGGGTCTTGGAAGGGGAGGGGGAATGGTGGTGACCACGCTTACTTCTGAAGCTCTAGCATTTGCGGCATTGCTGGTGCCTGTGTTGTTGTTGCGGTTGAAAGTTCTTCGGGGTTGCTCTCTATCTTGGTCAATTAGATGCATCTTTAATTTGTACCCTCATTTCATGTAGATCTGAAAAAGTGAGAAATGGGAGCACAATCCTTTTTTGCATCAGTTTTGGCTGGAGATTGCGCATAATCATGCTGATTTGGTCTTTGTCGGTAGGCCTCAGGGTCATCATCGAAGCCTTCGCCCTCCACCGAGTTACGAAATCCGAGAAACTCTCCTTAGGCTCCTTCCTTGTTGTTTCGAGATCTCGGGTCGTAATCTCGATTTGGGTATTGTAAGAGTATTGCGCGACAAAGGCCTCAGCCATTTCATCCCAACTCCGCTTGACATCATTCTCTAACTTCGCATACCAGATAGCGGCCAGACCCGACAGGGTCCGGCCAAACAGTGAAAGCTTTTGTGGTCTGGTGAGGCCCATTGGCCGTAGTATATCTGAAAATAGCCGGAGATGCACCATGGGGTCCCCAGATCCATCGAAACGATCAATTTGCGGCATTTTAAACCTATCCGGCAGCGTCACAGCCACGTCGGTATATCCATCCTCGATATCCAGGATAGCCTTTACCCCTTGGGATTTCTTGAACAACTTCTCAAGCTTGCTCAATTTCAGTGATGTATGGTCTACTTCGACTCGTAGGGAGAGTCCGGTTGATTGACAGGCGTAGGTGCCTTGGATAACTACGGTAGAATCAGGGGTGGAGCTGGCCCCATCGGGATGTCCGTATCTTCCTGGACATTTGGTGCCTCCCTGGGTGTTGGAACTCTTGGCGGGAGAGGAGCTGGGTGTGAAGCAAATTCCCCGGTTTGTTGTTGCAACCTGTCAATTAATTCTGTTTGCTGGGCCATGATCTCGGCCTGTTGTTTGGCAAACTCATCCCGGCGAACAGCGTCCTGCTGCATGGCTCTCATGGTCTCTTGCATCTGACGCATTATTTCCTCAACTCTTGTCGGTCCCGCCATACTGCCTTGATCTGTCTGAACTACTGGCAGGTCTATCTTTATAGCAACAATTGGGATCTCAATCCGACTATCCACTAATGGGGTAATCCGCTGCTCTGGCAACCTCTGCTCAGATACACTGCGCCTTTTCAACCTCTGTCTGATAACCCGGGGTAGAGAGTGGAACACTGGTTGTCCGTCGACCAGATCCTCAGATCGATTGAGTCGGCGACCTCTTGTCCAGAGTGCTTGGGGAATATCTGCTTGATTTGGAGCAATTATGCTAAACTACCTCGCGAAAAGATAAATAAAGCAATAATAAGAAAATAAACGAGCAGACGAACAAACAGCATAACGGCGTAAATACACAACACACAGTCGGGTATAATTAACACGCAATTGGTACACTGTTCTCAAAGACTGATCATTATTTCCAAATTACTATTCCCAAATCACTGTCCCCAAAGCTGAATCTGATACCCGCAGATAACTGATTCCGAAAATACTGAACTGGTGCCTGCAGGCCTGATACCCAGAAATATTGAACTGATGCCCGCAGGCCTGATACCCAGACTTGCAAGCTGATACATGCACTCGCATAGAGACGCACTCTAAAAGCACATAACAAACAAGTAAGAGCCAAAACACCCCTATGTTGGGGTAAGGTTTCCCTGTCCTATTTTGTCAGGAACTAGGGTTTCACTATGCACGCAGCGGTTTCAAACAACCTATAAATGGGTAAGCAACCTGTCCTAGTTTGAAATGGTCACTATGGATTCCGAATATGCACTAGGTCGAATGGTCAAAAAGGGTGCCCCGGTAAAACCGGGGTTTGTGTTCCCATACTGGCAGAGCCCGCAACCGGTCAGCCTTACGGCATGCTTTGACAAAGCAAGCCTCCGGCAAACCGTTCAGGAATAGCAGATGGCAAACACGGTGTCCTAGGCGCACCAATGCAAATGCAATGCAAAGAAACACATAAGTGTAATCAAAACAAGATATCATGAGTTCGAGTCAAGTTCTCTAACTCCCCAGCGGAGTGGCCAGAAACTGTAGACGCGCCCTTGGGCCTCACTACAGTTCGGACTCAATTGTCATGGTCCTGTATCTAATCTTGCAGAGTGCAATGCAAGACCGATGAATCATCAAAGAGTCCAAATCCGGCAAATCGTTTTTGAAAACATATTTTTTGAAAGAAGTGCCAAACATAGACTGCTTTGCCAGATACAGAGTCGTCACCTAAATATTTTATTTTGGGAAATTTAGGAAACCCTGACTCGTTGCCTAAGGCCACGTGTTCGTCATCACTAAAGTTGCCTCGGCTCGGAAACTTGGGTACGATTGGGGAAGGTCAATTCGTGAGCACCCCCGCTTGCCCGATCAAAGATCGGCCTCTACTAACCATGATATCTAGTTCTGAAAACATTATGCGTTCTTATTCCGGTTATTAGCCTAGATTTACTATGTTATGCGCACAGCATACAAATATAGACCGGATCGCTTGAATTGGAACAACACGTCTCATGTTTGTTTTTGGAAAATGGTTTGCTACTCGCAAGTAGGCTAAAATGTGAATTTGCCACCTTCAGGTGGGCTTAGAAAACAAGGTGATTTGCCACTATCTAGTGGGCTTAAAACTCACAATTGATGAATTGTTCCAATTCAAATAACCCAAAAATAACCCAACCTTCACCCACAGGCATTCAAGCAGGTATATCACATAAGCAGGTAGCCTCATGGTAAGCATGCTATCATGGCAGTCACTCACACACATGCAAGGATGCTAAAGCATAAAACTTACCAAGTACTCCAAGCAAAAACAAAAGCTATGTTAGAAATTCATGCGTGATCCTAACTATACAGAAATGCCTAATGCAACACATGCAAAATGTAACTAAGATAGGCTCGGCTATTCTAAAGATGGTATATGAAATGCTACAACTAACAAGTATTCAATTTGGAATCGAAATACAATGCAGTTAGTATGGTGCGCCGAGCCCGATGCATGCAATACAGATGAATGATGCAAACATGCTATCATACTGTATATTACTTTTATTTGCCTAATCTAACTATCATAAGCTGGTAAATAAAAGGGAGAAAGACGTGGGGTTGGAAGACATACATCACAGGCACGCACACTTATTACAATTGTGCCCTCACTCGAAGGGTCCGAAAGAATAATACAGTCCGAATGATAATACAGTCCGAAATGAATAATTAAATATTACAAAACCCTAATTAATTAACAAATTAATCTAGGAAAGCGAATAAATTGGCACGCAAATCCATGGACTGCCTCAGCTCTGTTCCAAATGATGAATGATGCATGCTCGAGTTGCTTGGCGCGGAAATCCATTGCGATGCTCCGATTCGCTTCTGTTTGCAATTATTTTCGGAATATTGCGCAACGCTCGAGAAGGCCGCTGATTTCTAATTTACTGCAACAGAGAGCAACAAAGGGGCATGGCAAAGTATTTCACATATGTATGCATGACTACTCTTCAGGGAGTGTAGTCTTCGATCCTCATGCCACCAATCACGCATATCGATGCATGATGGCCGAGGAGTCGAATTGCACGGCTCAATATGAAATTAATGCACATGAAAACACAACAAGACCTAAACTCCATCATGGCTAATCCGGAGTGTCGGTGACAGGGAATTGAGACACGTTTCGTCACTCGGAGTACGGAACGTCCCTCGTTTCCCGTGCTCGGGCTAACTCCTATCCCAAACACGATGCAAATGAGATGGCATACACAATGCGACTAACATACAACCTAGCATACGCAATGCTATGAAATAGCATACACAATACGCGATGTAACATGGCATACACAATGCTTTGACATGCAACCTAGCATACGCAATGTTATGAATTGAAAAGGGATACACAATGCATAATGGACTTACACCAACATGAGTGGACCTCAACCACACCCACATCAGTGGCCATTAGATGAAAATGAGACAACCGAAATGCGTGCACACATGCACGCATAGCGAAGACCGAACCTAAGGCATTGAATGCCACTCTACCAAAGCATGGCAAGGATGAAGCATGGCATTCAAAGATGTAATTTTTAGCACTGAAACATGAAGCTAAATGATCCCGAAACATGGAAATATGGCACCCGATGCATGGAATAAGCCCCGAAACTCAAAACTAGTCTAATACATTGAACCACAAGTATACAAAGCAAGCATTATTTGATCATGAAGTCTAAAGACAGAGCCAAGGAAGTCCTAAAACATGCACATTTCTAGTTTAGAGCATGGCCAAAAGATGCTAACATGATGGACTAAAATAGTATGCAACATTGGCTAGCAAGCATGGTTTACATGGCATGTATATGAAGCAAATGAGAACTCATCAAACCAGCCAAAACAGTGAATAAAACATGCCAAAATATGCCCAAATAATCACTGAAATGCAGCCAATGCATGCAAAAATGAGGGGCTTCTTTGGAAGGCCATTCAAGGGGTTGTTAAGCACATATAAGATAGACACTTAGCACGACCAAAACAACTCTGGAAATGAGTTATGAAAGCCTTAAAGTTCACCAAATAGGCCCTGAAATCAGTCAAGGAAGCATACGATGGAAGGCCCCCTCAAAAGGCCTCGAATGGAATTGTTCTACACATACATTGTAGGTATAAAATATGATCAAAAGGGCCTTGGACAGACCTAAGGCAGACCCTAAAACTCACAGAATGAGGCCTGAAATTAGACTTCGATGCATGAAAAATGGGGTCTGTTTGGAAGGCCCAAAAGACCCCCAAACAAGACAAGGAGAGAGGGGGTCACCCCCCTCTAATTTTGGCCCTTAAAAATGCATCAAAGCCACTAAAAATCCACTGGATTTCAGTGGCTAAGAGGCCAAACCATGGCCAATGCAAGTGCTCTAATGCATAGCCTTAATCATGAAAAGATGAAGCATGCATAGGGGGAAGATGACCCCAAACAGAAATGGGACCTTAACAAAACTTGAAGAGGATGTCAAAAAAAGACTTTTCCCAGTTTATAGTAAATCTCGAAAATGCTCACAAGTAAGGCTAAAATAGGATGCAAAAATAGCCCTAAAAGAGAGAGAGAGGATAAGGGGAAGTAAATGACCTCAAACAGCAAAGTGCCCTTAAACAAAGTTGGAGAGGGGATCAAAATAAGACACTTTCTAGTTTAGGTCGAAGCCCAAAATGCTTGTAAGTAAGGCTAACCAATCATGCAAAAAAATATAAATTTAAGGGAAATGGACACTTACCCTTGAAGAGCCGACCTCCAGCAGCTTTTGGACCAAGTTGGTGAGCTTTCAACCTCTGCAAATGACTTCCAAGGTGCTGGAATGGATGATGGAGGTGCAGTGCTAAGGGTTGTAGTGCAAATGGACCAAGAAAGTGAGGGTTTTGGAGCTTTGAGTGGTGACAATGGAGGAGGGAGGTTATGAGCCTTAAGCAAAAATGTCTAACCCTTAATCAAGAAGCCAAGCCTCTCCTTTATAGAGGAGAAGCTTCAAAATATCTCCAGGAGACCCCAAGTATCCTCCATACACGTGTATGGAGTGTATGGAGGATGCATCAAATGGCCTCCAGCTGGCATAGCTAGATTACACTTAGAAAAAGCAAAAGCAAGAAGCAGGTCGGCCAGTTCAAGTGGCCGGCCGGCCACTCCTCCTGGTCGGCCGACCAGGGGTCAAAAGGTTCAAGCAAAATTGCTGGTCGGCCTACCCAGAAAGATGGTTCCCAGATGAGTAGAATACAGCTGTGTATAGAAAAATCAGAAAAAGTGACCCAAGAGAGAGAAAAGCTAGCTTTTAAGCAAGGTTTAAAAGGGTCAAGATGAATTTCTGGCCGGCCTATCCATATTGGTGACCTCCCAGATGAGCACAACACAATGGTGGTATGAAAAGCCAGAAAATATGGCTCAAAAGTGAGAAAAACCAGCTTTCTGTCAGAAAAATCGGCTTTTTGTCAGAAAAATCGGCTTTTGGAGAGAGAAAAAGAGAAAACTGGCTTTTCAGGGGAAAAGGTGGCCAGCCACCATCCTACTCCCTTCCTAACAATGAAAATAGGGTTCCTACAAAAAATGGACCAAAACGGATGCAAAACGAAGGTTCGGGAGCCAAAACGCGCGGTTCGGGGCCCAAAAAACAGGCTGTTAGGCACCGGAAGTGGCGTATGACCACGAAAGTGGTCTCCCGGGCCACAGTGTCCCTATAAAGGGAGGAAATATGGTGTGTGCCAAGAACCGGAGCAAACGGAGGCAGTTAAGCGGTCCCGAATCGAGACACACGGCCGACGGCTCTGAAAATCGGAAATTGGGCTCCAAACGGGAAAAATGACCTACGACCACGAAACGTAGCCCACAGCCACTGAGAGATGGTCTACGAGACCTTTCCCTCCCTTCGGGAAGAGAAAACGGAGGAAACAGGACCCGGTTCGCAAACTGAGGCAAAGCACAAAAGAGCCCCGAAGTCTGGAGGCAAGGCTCACAGCCGAGACTCTAAAACCTCATAACGAGCACAAAATGCAACATCACCGAGCGCTCAACTGGTGACGTCTGAGTCTTAAGGTCTGTCAAAAATGGGGTGTCTACAGGGATATTTTGGTAATTATGTCACCCATAGGACTTATTGAAACATAAGAAAATAATATGGACTAAATAGAACATAAGTAGATGAAAAGGATATTTTGGTCTTCTTACGTCAAATAGGAACATTCACATTGACGGTGTGAACATTCACATTGACGATACGAACATTCACATTAGGGGTATTTTGGTAATTATGTCACCCATATGACTTATTGAAACATAAGAAAATAATGTGAACTAAATGGAACATAAGTAGATGAAAATGATATTTTAGTCTTCTTACCTCAAATAGGACTTAATGGAATAGTTAAAAAGAATATGAGTTGGATAGAATAAAGCTCTTAAAAAAAGGGTTTATCAAAAAAGCTCCCTAAAATTTTCCTATGTTAGAATCCCCCACATATATTATTGGTAAAAAATGATTAACCTGATTTGGTAATTATAATTTTTATTTTATTTTATTTTATGATGGTTATTTCAAAAAAATAAATAAATAAGTGCATTAAAAAATGGATAATTTATTTTTTCAGAGATGAATAAAATAAAGTAATTATAATTATTTGATCCATCTATTTTTTTATTATAAATAATATATATATAAAATTATTTAAATTATCAAAAATGAGAAAAGTATGCAGTTGAACTTATTAACTTGAGAGAAAACGATCCTTAAGGAATCACATTGTAGATTAACAAAATTATTTACCATTAAATCATCAAAATGTAGGCTTGGGATATTTCTCTTTTTATGTGTGAATGCATATTGCTAGATTATAAATCACGAGATTCATAATCTTCTTCTTTTCACGGATTAAAAATAAGATTTTTTTTTTTTAATAACTTAGTATCCATTTATTCATAAATTTCTCTTCACCTACTTATGTTTCACGTTATTCAAATTATTTTTTTAGATTCTAACAAATCCTATGAGTGGCATAGTAACTAAAATATCCTTAATAAATAATAGGATGAATCACACATTAATGTTCACATTAACAGTGTAAATGTTCCGTAATATGAACATTCACGCGTCAATCTAAACATTCACACTATCAAATATGAATGTTCACATCACCTAATTACCAAGGATTTAAAAAATATTTGTAAGAGTAAAATTGTCTATAAAATATTTTAAATGTGAGAATTATGATTTGGTGGATTAAATGTCTAAATAATAAGACTTATTAAAATAGAAAAATTTATTATGAATTAATTAGGATACAAGTGCTTGAAAGGTGATTTTTTAATAATTTTTTCATAAAAAATCAATAACTAATGATTAAAAAAAATGTATTAAGACAGAAATACAAAAAATTAAAAGGTTAATTAGTAAAAAAAGAAAAAGAAAAGGCCAATTATAACTTTTTCTAAGATTTATGATACTATAGACCAACATATAAGAGTTTGGTCTTTAAAAGTAAAAAATTTGTTACAAAAGACATTTAGGATCTAACTTTTATTATCGTGAGGATAGTTGTTAAAATGTCGTCCTGAAAAGTCAAAAATAAGACTTTTAGCGATAAAATTTTAAAAATGTCACTAATAAATATTTTTAGGGATAAAACAATTTAGTCTAAAAATGGTTTACTTTTTGAAACAAAAAATTTGGTCTCAAAAGATAATAATTTATCACTAATATCTAATTTTCGTTGTTAAAAATATAATAATGACTGTTTTCGTAATAAGAATATTTGGTCCCTAAAAAATAATTTTGTCTCTGAATTTTGGTCTCTAAAATTTTAATTTTTCGTAGTGTAAGTTTATGGAATGACATTGACATCTATTGTTAACATGTTAGAAAATGTTTGAGACCTAAAAAATTATTCACAATTCTACTTTTTGATTTGTTATACATATACACTTAATGATGGTGAGTCCAGCTCAATGCAATAATATTATGGATAAATTTATAGATATAAATATCTGAATCTCTAACATTACATATTTGTCAAACTCAATAAATAAAAAATTGTAAAAAATAGAAAGAGGGAATTACCGTCACTTTTATGTCTGATAAAATAAAAAAATTAAGATTTTGGGATAAACTAAATTAATTGACTTGTATATTTTTATAATATTAAGGTTACCTATAAAAATCAAAATCGAAATCAAAGTCGCTTTCATCTCTCTATTTTACCTTCTTTGATTTCTTGTCTATGCAAACATAATGGTTAAGAGGAGAAAAAAAAAATAAAAAAATACAACCTCATCAATTATTTTGAATTTTTTTTTAGTTTTTTTATTATAATAATAACCTCAAATAAAATTATTAAAAAGGACACCAATAATTTTGAGACATCTCATCTCACAATTAAACTCACACATCCACTACATTATGAGTTAGGATTTATGAGAATACCCACCTCTATCACCACTTATCCATCTTTCCCAAATTTCACCTTCAAAACCTATCCGCCTTCAAAATCTTGAAAACCCTTTGACGATAAATTTCCAGCAGTAACAGTGACAACCATTTGATTATCTACACTCATCCGGTAATGACGATGAGTGAAAGTTTTTTTGACAACCACAACTCCATGATATGAGAGGAGTACAACAATAAAAGTTCAGATGAAATTTATAACTTTGATGATATTCTTAACTCAAAGGAAATTGGCTTTATAAACGAAAGCGTTGGTGAAATACCAGAAAAATTATATTTTATTGATAAATAATGCAAAGAAAATGAGATACAAATAGATCAGATTGAAGCACGGATATATCGTTTTCTTTAAGGAGATCAAGCCCACTGCTGTAGGAAGAAACCAAATACCGATGCAACAGTTACAAATTTATGACTTGTTCCCTCCAGGATACAACAACCCGGTCACTTGTTGTATGGTTCAAACTCTGCACAAGATGGTGAATCCAAGCTCTACCAAGAAAAAAACACCATTCTTTGTCTAATAATCTCTCAAGTGTAAAAAATAATTGGTGTAGAAAAAAGTAGATGAGAGGAACAATCTATTGGCCACTAGGACCTTACAAATTACACTAAAAAATAATGACCATTAAACTAGAAAAAATGAAGAGTCTCCAAATATTAACTCACCACAAAGTTCATGAACTTCCAATTAATCTTCATTCATGAATAAGACAAAAGGTCACCAAAAACGAATGAACCTCCATTCATCAAACAAAATAAGATTCATGAATAAGACAAAATAAAATTCATGTACAAAACCAAAAAAGTCACAAAAATAAATAAATAAAAGATATTAAAATGGTCCAACAGTAAGTTTCTTGAAAAAAATGACAAAAATAATAATAATTATTCGTCATTTTTTTGAAATTAAACTCCCGAACATATGATCGCAATTCGAAAACACAAGCCCGAACATTCTTTATTTATTTAGGAACAAGTAACCAAACATTTATTTTCTCATGTCATAAACAAGTATGTGAAGACGAAACAGTAATCACCTTCATGGGTTCATTTTGGTATTATTTAGGAGAAAAAAAAAATTTAAAATTTTAAAATTTATAAGAAGATCCAAAAAAAATAAAAGTTCAAAATAATTAATAGAGTATTAATAATAACACTCAATTTACACTTTGATTTAAATTTTTTTACTTATATACATATGGAAAATGATTGAGAGCCCTAAAAAAGTTGCCCCTAATACCCCTAATTTCCAATTTTGGAAACTGTTTTTTTTTTTTCTTTCTTTTTTCTTTTTTTTTTTTAATAGTCTGCTCAAAGTTTCCTAGGTTTCAAGGATATGTCAAAACCTGTGACTTTTAACTGCTTTAACATTACCATTTTGCTTTATCTTCGGATTGATCAATAAAAAAAGAAATAACCTAAACTTGCAGAATTACACATACCTGACACCTCGACATACTTGAACAATGACAGACAATACCAGGAAAAAAAAAAAAAAAAAGGAAAAAAAGAAAGAAAAAAAGAAAACAGTTTCTAAAAATGGAAATTAGGGGTATTAGGGGCAAATTTTTTAGGGCCACCAATGTGTCCGTACAAACAAATCATATGCATTGCCTTTTTTTGGTTGCCATCATTGCATCCCATTAAAATTTGTCAATGCGTAGCAACTTTTAATATTGATTATTGTAATCTAGGGGCAACCTAAAAGCGTCTTTTGCTTCATTGCATCCCCTTATAAATACTCCTGATGATATTTGATTAAAATATAAATTATTTTTTATAATTTTAAAAATTATATTATCTCTTTTTAGATTTTTAATTTCATAACAAATAATTTATTTTATTAATAAATTATCAAGTCAATTAATAATTTTTAATAATGTTAGAAATATGTTTCAATTAAAAATTTAGGTAATTTTATTATTGTATAGAAAAATAATTATGAATTTCATTTTTTTAGTTAATTTCGTTAAATAAAAAATACTAGCAAAGATGCATTTGTAGTTTTTCAAATTACAGGGACAATTTATACTTTAAACAAACTTCATAAGGTGTATTTATAATTTATCCTAATTTTTATTAGGATAATGGTACAAAACTTTAAAAGTAAAGTTTTAAAGTGAACTCTATTTAGGTGACAATAGAAAATAAAAAAAAAATAAAATATTAATAAAAACATCACGTCATAAGTAGGGCTCATATATGTGACCTTTTATAGAGCTCACATTTTAAAACTCACAATCTTTTTTTCTTTTTATTAATATGAGCACTGAGCATATAATTTTATGAAAAGATGCCATTTAGAAATTAGAATTTTAAATAGTGATATCAGAAATGTATCAATATCAGTCGTTGCGTAACAATATTAGGAATATCAACTGTTACGTATTATAAACTAGATTCATAGCTGTAATTTTTTTTTAAAAATTATCTGTCACAAAAAGAAAAGTTTTATAGCGACTGAACCGACCATATTAATTGTGAATGACTATGAACTTGATACATATTGACCAATATTTAAAACAATGACACAAATAATATATATATATATATACAATAAGTAGGAGAAGAATAGGCAAAAGAAAAGTTATATCACATAATCATAAAACTCGAACAAAAACATCACCTTCTAATAAAAAAGCACTTGGTCCATAAGCCAAGTGTTTGGGTGTACAAGGTGCATAACATATGCACTTGCGTAAGTTCTTACAAATATACATAAGTTATCTCACAAAATGTAAATTCTTACAAATACACGTAAGTTGTGATTTTTCAAATTTTTAAGGGTTAACTTGCGTATGTTTGTGAAACTTGTGCAATTTTGTAAAGCAACTTACATATACTTGTGAAAACTAATTTAAGTGCATATGATATGCACTTGTACACTTAAGAATTACCCAAATTGTTTCAAATCACAAACTTCCTTTTCCATCTTAGATGTATATATACCTAATGAGTAAGAAAGTGTTTTTATTCAAATTTGAGTTCTTACATAACACAATATAAAGGTTTTCTTGATATTCATTTCTTTTATTTCAGAGAAATCAAATTCAAAGTAGAGTAGATGCATCACAGATGATGGTTTACCATCAGCATAAAAATGAAACTTGATGAACATAGTGAGTTTAAAAAATGTTGCACAATAGTGTTTTTCTTACTCTTTTTTTTTCAGTTTTATCCTTTATTGAAAAGATTGCTAAAGGCAACCCATCCAAACAACACCAATTTTTTTTACAGATCAACTGGAGATCACTTGTTATCCTCAGACCAGAAGGGTTGCATGATGTGTTCCAAAAATTGTGGACCTGAAAACCTCAAGTCTAATGTTATCTGCATATCTTTGTCTGAAATCTCTAATAATGAACTTTGTAGATATTGGACTTATGATGTAAAAAAATGCAATTAATAGGGAAAACAAAGATATAACTACATGAGAATAGAGTCTTCCAAACTCAAGTAATCCATTCAAAATTTTTATTAGCCAAAACAACCAATCAAACCCGAAATCAAATACAAGAAAATGTATGTGCCCATTTATGTGTGTTAACTGCTTTTTATCCTTTTTTTTTAAAGGGTAAATTACACTTTATTTATCAACCATTATTGAATATCCTTTTTAACCCTCCTCAAGTTTAAATCCACATAATTAGATCTCTCAATTATAAAAATTAAAAATTAAAAAAAAAAAAAAAACTTACAAATTTATACCCCTTGGAATGGGTGAAAAATTGAAAATGAAGCAAATGCACAACTATAAAAATTGTTGCCTGTTCTCCCCCTACAAAAGGGGTATTTGTACTGTTTTAAAGTTGAAGAGATAAAATGGTAATCAGTAATAAAAATGTAAAGTTTTTTATGAACCCGACTCCTAGGTTGTTAAAAAAAAGACAGCTTAACACACGAGACTCCCGTCATTACGAAATTTAGAAAGATTAGATAGACGTAGTCTTGTCTCTACTTTCAAAGAGGGTTTTTTTTATTATTATTTTTATTATAAAAGTTGTTTACTAATTAAATTTGATTGCATCATCAGCTTATCAACTTCTCTTGCTTTCGGCAAAGAAATCCTACTCAGGAAAAAGTGCTTTTGATTCAGCACAAAAAAGAGAGGAGAGGGCTAAGAGATTTCCACATGGGTTGGGATCCCAATCTTCTGTATATTATATATATCCAAAGAAGAGAGAAAGGAGGTGGATTGGTTTCTCTTACGTGAAGCATTTCAATTGGATGTTTCAAATCACAAACTTCCCTTTCCATCTTAGATGTATATATACTTAATGAGTAAGGAAGTGTTTTTATTCAAATTTGAGTTCTTTCATAACACAATATAAAGGTTTTCTTGATATTCATTTCTTTTATTTCAGAGAAATCAAATTCAAAGTAGAGTAGAGGCAACACAGATGATAGTTTACCATCAGCATAAAAATGAAACTTGATGAACATAGTGAGTTAAAAAAATGTTGCACAGAAGTGTTTTCCGTACTCTTTTTTTCAGTTTTATCCTTTATTGAAAAGATTGCTAAAAGCAAACCATCCAAACAACACCAAAATTTTTTACAGATCGGCTTGAGATCACTTTTTATCCTCGGACCAGAATGGTTGCATGATATGTTCCAAAAATTGTGGACCTGAAAACCTCAAGAAACAAAAGTTTTAACAATTTAATTAAGGTTTGCCTTTCAGTTAAAAAAGCTTAAGGATAAATTACACTCACCTCATTTGAGATTTGAAAAAAATATAATTAGTCCTATATTTTTAATATAATTATAAAATGTATCTTCCACTGCAACCAAAAAAAAAAAAAATCCCAATCACCATATACCCATGCATAGCCTATTTTGTGTTTTTGTTTTGTACATGTATATATATCCATGTGATTTGCCACTTGCAGAGTACTGCTTTAAATTTCAGCTTCTTCATTTTTTTGAAAAGAAAAAGGAATTTGGAAAAAAGAAAAAAGAAAGGATAGATGATTCTTTCCACTGTTGAGAGGCAGATCATTTTCCAACCTCCATGTCGAAGTAACAACTTTTCTTTATCATTGCAACATATTCATCTTCCCTTTTGCTTTTCCCCCCTTTCTTCTCCTCTCACCTTTATCTTCAACTCTCTCTCTCTCTCTCTCTCTCTCTCTCTCTCTCTCACACACACACACACACACACACACACACACAGACTCCTTTTCTAACTCTGTATGCATTTGTCTTTCAAAGATTTCATTGCATAATTCACATTCAAAATCTAGTCAAGTCTATATATCTTCCTATACCCACAAACATTTCTAGTTATAATGGCTCAAGGAGCTTCCAACTACCTCTTCTTGTGTCTCCTCTTTGTTCTCACTGTCTGTTGTTTAGGCAAGTACACTTAGAATTAATATTCTTCATGTTCAAGAATATAATCTGATAACCAGTTACAAGCTCATTCTCAGTGTGTGTGAGTGTGAAATTGCTTTTTTTTATTTTTTTATGATGATATATGTAAGAATCTTGAATTTCTAATTCATATATATTTTATTTTCTATTCCTTCCATAAAGTTTTACCAAGGCCAAGGCTTGGGGTTGATTACATTTTTTAAAAATGTGGTTGTTTAGTTTGTTTGAGTTCATCGATAAACACATCGAGACTAGTGTTCACAGCATAGGCTTAAGGTGAATTGTGAGATCAATTGAGCTACATAGGTGGCAGTATGATTTGTATGCGTCAGATGTCAACCCCCTCAATATGTCTACAGTTGATATTTTGTATGCATCTTCCATAAATATATTTGCTTATATTTTCTAATATCATTATTTTTATAAATAGCTATATTTCATAGTTGAATGATTTTTGTTATTTTTTTAATCGAAAAAAAAAGAGTTAAATTTTGTTTTAATGAATGTCTTTTTGAATTTGGGCATTCAATGGTTGGATATTAGTGCATATTTTTTAATGGTTGATTGTGTATATAAATTTTATAGTTTAATGATTTTTTATGTTTTTTGTTAAAAAAAAAAAGGAGTTAAATTTTGTTCAAATGAATTGAAAGATTAAAATAGCAATGCATATTTTTTAATAATTGCTTGTGTATATATAAATTTTATAGTTTAATGATTTTTGATTTTTTCTATTAAAAAAAAGTGAGGGTAAAATTTGTTCAAATAAATACTTTTTTGAATTTGGACAATGAATGGATAGATGATTAAAATAATAGTGTATTTTTTTTAATGGTTGCTTATGTATATATAAGTTTTATAGTTGAATGCTTTTTTATTTTTTCTATTAAAAAAAAAGTTGGTTAAATTTTGTTCAAATGGATCAAAATGGATATGGAGCAACAATAGGAAAATTTGCTTTTTAAAAATTATAAAACAAGCTAGTCCAAAATTTTACAATAATTATAATAGGGGTATTATGGTCAATATATTAGATGTTTCATGTCCTATCCATTCTAATCTCCTTAAACAAACATCAGATTGAATAATATTTTGTCGGGTAATTACAAATACACCCCCTAAGGTTTGTTTAAAATACGAATTGCCTCCTGTGGTTTAGAAAATTATAAATACCTCGGTCAGAATTTTTTATTTAACAGAATTAATTAAAAAAGTAAATTTTCTAACTTTTCACCTATACAATAATAAAATTATCTCAATTATTAATTGAAATAAAATTTTAACATTATTAAAAACTGTTAATTAACTTAATGATTTATTAATAAAAAGATCTATTTGTTATAAAATTAGAAACCTTAAGAGGCATATTGTAATTTTTAAAACCACAGGGGTTATTTGTAATTTAAGTAAATCTCAGGGAGTGTGTTTGTAATTTACCCTCTTTTGTTAATTCCTCCTTATAATCCTAACTCAATTCAAACATGGGATACGATACACAATTCAAAAGGATTCATAGTCCTAGGGCTATTACTTATTGGAAAACCTAATCCAGTCTATCCAAACAAACATAGCTGCCTTTCATAACACTAGACCATATTTGTTTTGGCGGACCGAATTAAGTTGGATTAACATTCCCATAACTAATAGTCTTAGGACTATAAATCCCTTTAGATTGTGTATCATATCCTATGTTTGAATTGAGTTAGGATTATAAAGAGAGATTAACAAAATATTATCTAATCCGATGTTTGTTTAAGGGAATTGGAATGGATAAGACATAACAAGACATGAGACATCCAATATATTGACCATAATACCTCTATTATGGTCATTTGATAAGTTAGTTCAAACTTTGACTTAGTCTCCCAATTTATATCTCACTCCCCATGTGGGATTGAATAATCCATTATATATGGAATACCATATCCGAATGAATTGTTAGTCCGTACTTTAATTTTTTAACCAAACATCGGGTTAATAATTTTATTGGACTATTAATTCAATCCCAAGCACATATTCGCCCAAACAAACATGGCCTATATAGACTGATATTTGGCATGGTGCTCTAGAAGGTGTTTCAAACCATGGAAAAGTGTACATGCTACTTGAACTGAACGGTTCTGCTGGATGTGGGGCTTAAACCCTAGAGAAAGTAAGTTCGTCCAAATGCAGACCCTAGATCATGTTTGTTTGGATGGATATAAGTTTAGGATTGGACTAATAGTCCAATAAAATTATTAATCCGATATTTGGTTAAACAATTGAAGTATGGACTAACAATCCATCCGGATATGGTATCTCACATATGATAAACTATTCAATCCCACATAAAGGGTGAAATATAAATTGAAGGACTAAGCCAAAGTCTGGACTATTAGTCCCTCCTTATAATCTTAATCCAATCCAAACATAGGATAGGATACACAATTCAAAAGGATTCATAGTGCTAAGACTATTAGTTATGAGAATGCTAATCCAACCTAATCCACTACGCCTAAACAAACATGGGCTTAAACTCTTCAATAAGTGATGGGGCTTCTGGATGTGGAATGCCTACAACGTCCACTTGAAGCAATTACTTTAGACGTACACTTTCACACTTTCAAGCATGAACATTTGGCTACTTACTTTCTCTAGGGTTTGGGATTTTGATCATTCATCCCTGCTACTGACATTGTTTCCTGAGTTTCATCGACTGCAAGCACCATTAGGTTAGGTCACAAGATTCAAGCATATATCATTTTTGTAGCTAGCACGGCATGTGCAGTTAATCCATATTTGCTATCCGAGTAATTTGTGATCATTATCACATCCAACACATCCTCTTTTCACGATAGTGAATAATTTTAACAAGGGTTTGGCTTCTCTCCACTAGACTAGACCTTTACGAAATTATTAATTCCCATCCCTGAAATGAAGGAGAATGGTATCATCCCCAACACAAATTAATAAATCACATGCATTAAAAAGAAAAAAAGAGGTTAAATCCAGTCAGAATGTCTGTGATGGACAATGGATCACTTCGGAGACTAGAGTTTAGCAGGCATGACTTAAAATTAAAAGCTCACAGAAATTATATGAAATCCAACAACATTGAAGTTTTTTGTAAGGTATGAATTTATACATTCTATATCAGCTGAATAGAATCATAGCACCTTCAACATTTTTTTCACTCGGATTATGTTAATATGCTGCTTCACAGATTGCCAAGAAAGAGGGAATTGCATATTGTGATTCATCTACACAACCACTATACAAAGAGCAGAAGTACTCACACTTGACCCTTTTTCTCTCCTGGAATCAACCCCTTTACTCTTAAATTTATGACTAATAGGATTATTTGAATAATAATTCAGTAGAAAGTATTTTACAAACTAAACTTCTTTCTGCGCTCCATAATCCTTGTCGTGTCTAACTGATCGCCCTTTTAGAGATGAGATGATCTCACCCACACAATGACCTCATTTTTCTTCTTGGGAACATAGAGATACTGCACTAATTTGTGTGGCCTGGCAAGTTGTATTGTTAAAGAGTGTAGTCCAAAACTTCAGTTGGTTCAGTCAGTGGTTAAATTTGAGCAAAATACTTGTTGAAAAAAAAGGCAAAGAATATCATGAGGCTACTTGTCTGTAAGTTAAATACAAGCATCAAATAATTGTCTTGAAAGAAAATCATTTCTCTCGAAGATATTCATCCTTTATCTATCCCTATATATATATATAAAGAAGACAGATGCACCAAACAATGAAATTAAAATATATTCATCCATTCTCTCCATCCACAAAATTTGCAAGTTGAAAATTAAAGGACAAAAAGAAGCTAGCAAGAACAAGAGAAAAAATTCTTCAATTATTTTATCATATTTCACCATGGTATGATAATTTGGATGAATAAAAAAATTAGAAATATACAAGCATATTTTACAAGATGTATGATGACAATGCAAGATGAATTTACCTGGCATGTCAACAATCCCCTGCCCTGGAGGACTGAATTTTCATCTGAAAATCCCTTAACGGGTCTTGGGAATTTTTTTATAAGAATTTCGTCATTGTAGACGTGATACACTCGTCAATCCAACATCGGAATTGGAAAATCAGTTGATCCTAACAGTTACATGAAGGCAGGTGAGTTAAGTCTCACCCAATCCCTCAGCAAGTATGTTGCTAATCGTATCTTGGATGTTAATATCTTCATAGGCCCCCAACTTGCATTCTGCTTCGTCTCTAACAACAGACCCCATCAGCAATCCATGAGTAGGAGCATCCGGAACCCAACCCTTCTCCAACATCACATCTAATAATCGACCAGACTCGCTTTTGTATCCCTCTTTCCAAAGACCATTAATCAGTATGTTGTATATTTCTGAATTAAGGATTTCATTATTTAGAACAAGCTTATCTATTGCCAGCAAAATCATATGCAGCTGAGAGCGCTTGGACAAGCATGATAGTATATTAGCTAGTGTTTCCGAGTCAGGATATAAACCCTCACTAGCCATTAAATTGAAAAACAAAACACAATCGTTGGTGCGACCAAGAGCAATCATGATTTCTATGAGGATACCATATGTTTCCCCATCAAGAGTACAACCCTCTACCAGCATTCTTGATAGCACTACTAAGATATCATTTGCCTTTCCAGACTTGGACAAACCAAGCATTATAGCATTGTACGTTGCAGAGGAACAAGAAGTACCAGAATCGTAAGCTGATGATAACAGCTTGACTGCTCTACCAACATTTCCCGTTACACAAATTCCCTTGATCAGCGTGATGAATGAGGACAAGTGGAGGGTGCATTTGTTGCTAGACATATAGCAAAACACTTCAGCAGCCTCTTGAATCATTTCACTCCGACACAGACATTCAACTAGCTCAGCATAAGAGGTGGAATCCAAAACCCATGATTTGGCACGAACCTCATAAAATAGTTCTAGTGCATCCTCATATTTGGTAAGTCTACATTTACCAACAAGAAGGGCCGAATATGTGGCAGAGTCAGGGACATATGAAGAAACAATCATTCTACATAAAAATTTCAAAGCTTTATTAATCCTCATATTCTCAGAAAGCCATCTGATGAGAATGTTCCAAGAATTAGTATCAGCTATTTCCCTCTCTAACATGTTAGCAAATAAAACTTCTGCTTCGAGGAAGTTTCCAGCATTACAATAACCTCCAAGCAACGCATTGTGAGGATGACTACCCAAAACATGTTTATCTTCCAAAAACTTTGTAGCCTCATCAAATTTTCCTGATCTGCAAAACCCATTAATTATATGTACCAAGATATTATCAGCTGGTGTTAAACCACTATTTATCATCTCTTCAATAAGGTTTATTGCATCATACAAGTGAAGGTTCTCACACAAACACCGTATCAAAACCTCATAAAGTTGAGAATCTGGGGAAAGTTTAGAATCTTTCATCATTTTAAATAGCCTGGTTCCCACCTCTAGTTTATTCAACCTACAGAATATAGGTACAACACTGCTATAAAAACTCACACTTGGTTCAAGCTTAAGTTCAAACATCTCATCTAAAACAACAATTGATTCATCCACTCGGTTTCTTTCAACAAGCCTACTTATGAGTATCTCAAAAGTCCTGCTATTAGGACTACACCGTTTGTTGTTCATTCTTCTATACTGATCCAAAGCAGTAGCCACTCGATCAGCCTCAAACAGAGCATCCAACAGATAGTTCAACGTATCAGTGGTGGGAACAATACCCGCTTTCACCATTTCCTTGTAAACACACAAGACATCTTGAAAATCTCTCTTCCCCTCAACTAGTGCACCCAGCAAAAAATTAAATACACCAATCGAAGGCTTATAACCACCCAAATTCATGGTCACAAGAACACGTAAAGCTTCGCTGAGCCTACCGTGCTTAACAAACAAATCAATCAATGCCACAAATGCTTCATCCGCACGCGGACACCTCTCCTTCACCATCTCATTGCAAAAACCCTCCATTGCCTCAACATTTCCCGCCAAACCCAACTTCAAAATCATTTGGGAATAGGTATCCACAGTGTGCCGAAACTGTTTTTGGAGGGAAACCCATTTGAACAGTTTCAGTGAAGAATTTAAATCATGTGTGGAATCCAAAACCCGAATTAAGCTATCTGGGTAAAGCTGATTCTTCAAAAATTGAATATTTGCTTCAAATTCAGAGATATTTGAGGGGTTCTGATCATTTTCTGGGATTATTTGGATGTTATTTGCACATGACATTGAAGAAACATTGGCTCGTAAACGAACCCACTTGGGGATTTTCTTGTAACATGTCAAGGACGAGAGCTTTACAGCCATTGAGCGAACTCATGAACAATTACTAGTATTACTACAGAAATATACATATGTTTGTATGTAAAGAAAGTTAGAGAGGAAAAATTTTAGTTCTCACCTGAGAATTGATGATCCAAATAGTTATTGAGAGGGCATCGAATAGGGCGATGAGAAGTAGAGAAACCCTAGAATTAGCAGGAAACTTTATCGGCTGTGACAATGGAGCTGGAGGACTTCTTGTCTAGATTATTTTTTATTTTATTTTTTTTTATTTTTTTATTTTTATTTTAACTTTTATTTTTATTTTTTTGTGTTTTTTGTGTTTTTTTAGGATACTACCAAACAAGGCCCTAGATTGAGAAAAACAAGGACTATACTATTGAGAAGTTTTCATTTTGAGTCTTTAAATTATAAAGCATAGAAATAGACTTTCAAAATTATTAACAATTATCATTTTAACTCTTAAACTATAAAAGAATATAAATAAACTTTTAAATTATAGAAATGTACTAATTATATCCCCTAATGAAAGGGGTTAAAGTGAAACACATCAATAATTATAAGGGACTATTTGTATACTTTTATATTTTAGGAGGCAAAGTGATATTTTGTAAGGGTCTGGCTTTGGTTCAGTCCGCCATCGAACTGGACCGTGCTGTTGGGCCGGTAGGGGTCCATCACAGGTCTCGTTTTGAAAATCTGAACCGTTCAATGTGTAAAACTCGTCGAGTATTATATGTTTGTGAAAAATCACGTTGATCGGATATTAATAGCTATGTGATCAAATCAGTTTTATATAAAAAAAAATGGACAGTGAATAAATTAACGGTTGATAAAAAAAACTGTTTTGATCACATAGCTATCGATATCCGATCAACGTGATTTTTCACGGGTATATAGTACTCGACGAGTTCTACACATTGAACGGTTCAAATTTTCAAAACGTGACCCGTGGTGAGCCCTCACGGGCCCAACAGCACGGTCCAGTCCGATGGTGGACTGGACCAAAGCCAGGCCCATTTTGTAATAATTTAAGAAATTTATTTGTATAATTTTATAATTCAAGAAGCTAGATTATATTTTCAAGCATTTAAGAGGTTTCTACGTAAATGGACTCAAAACGGAACCAAAATGCCTTCATTTTATTTCTGTTTTTGCTGTCATTTTTCATTTTTGTTTACTTAATTGTAATTATCTTTTTGGGTACAACTTTTCATTTTTATTTAGGTAGCTCGAAATGAATATTTATTTGGTACATTATTTTTGTTTAAAAAAATAAAAATAATTTTTTTTAAGAAATTTGAAAGTGACAAAAAGTTTTCACACTTATTTTTAAAAATATTTTTCATTTTTTCCACCATCTCCTATTAAAACTAGTCATAGTCAATCGTTGGTAGACTAATTGTTAGTGACTCTCTGGCAAGTTCCAATCACCTTTTGACGAGTCTTTAGGCGGCTTTAGTGACCACCTGTAACCTATGACAACAGTTTATACACCAACTTTGGCAGTCACCTCTAACTAACCCCACCATCAGCCATCATATCTGTAATAACTCCGACTCGTAATTAGCTATTAATCAGTAACTAAGGATGCTAATTAAGTAAATACAATGGATTATGAGTTTATTACGTAATTCTTCATGATTTGGCTTTTTTATCTGTTATTCATAGAATTATCTGTTATAGTTTCTACTTAGAATCTAAAGTTGTTAGCCTAAATACTTTTAGAAACCGAATTTGAGTTCATGGGTTAACTAATTAGAATTTTTAGAACCATCTGAAAAGTTTTGTTAAAAACTGATTCAGTTTAGTACAACCGCATGTGATTAAATTAAGGCTTAATTGGAACTATTTTTGAATAATTGAATTTTGTGCTAATCTTGACTAATTAAGGTTACTTGTGTTTGATTTAAATGATGCATGATTGGTACCTAATCTAATCCTATTAATGATCCAAGATGTGTTTGAGTGCATCATGTGTTGAGGCATTTGGTGGTGTTGAGTGTAGAGGATAAATCTTTGTGGGTATGTTGGAGTAGTGCATGTATGTGCACGTGTTGTGTATTCAAATGTGAGAGTGTGTGTTGTGTAATTTCTGATGAGATATGAGAGAATGTAGGCAACATTCTTTGGCCCTTTATACTTCATTAAGTTGTGAGTTCAAGCTTAAGAGAGAGAGAGTTTGGCTTTAGTGAGAGAGAGCTCACAAGTTTGAAGAAAAAGAAGAAAACTAGGAAATTTATCTCACATTTCTGAAATTAAAGCCTTGGGTAAGGATTCTATGTCTAATTTCTGTAGCTATTCCTCCATGCATCATGATTTTATCAAGCTTTAAGCTACTTTCATGAGAGTGCAAGAAATGGGTCTTTGAACATGTAGATTACTTTCATGTGTATTCCTGGTAGATCATCTTTGATTTTATCATTTTGAGTTGAGTTTTAAAGTCTTTGCATGCATGTGAGCTTTAATCATGTCCATGGTTTCAGAATTCATGAGTTTGTTGATCAACATTTGCATGTTTTGAGAAAATCAAGAACATAGTTTGAAGATCTTTCATGCAAAAGTTTTTGAGTTTAAAATTAGCAAATTCATGAGCCTTGAGCAAAAGAATTTGTAAACAACCAAGTGTTCATGTTTTAGAAAGGTTTTCGAGCATTAAAAACAAGCCACGCATGAGTGTAGCCATTGAAATCGCATTTTGAAGCTCAAGCCCTGTTTTTGGAAACCCAGAATCTCACAGTCCGCTCAAGCGAGGAAACCTGCGCTCGAGTGGAGAATGCGAGCTCTCAGTATTTTTTCTGCAGTCATGAGCTCTCCGCTCGAGTGACCACTTGGACACTCGAGTGAACCCTTTTGCATGTTGTCGATACGCTCAAGCGTGGATTTCAACCAACCAGTACTTTTTCCAAGTTTGCAAGTCGCTTGAGCGGAGGAAGTCACGCTCGAGCGACCCCTCTCGTTTTGCATGTCCGCTCGAGCAAGGAAGTCTACGCTCGAGCGGTGACCTTATTTTCAGAAAATTTTACCAAGTGTTCCAAGGCATATTTTGGCATCCTCATTGCATCTTAGGCATTCCTAAGCCTTAATTAAGCCATATTAAGGAGGTTATGGATTAGAAATACACTAAGGAATGAATGTACTAAGTTAAGGGAAGGCAAGTAGGTGTGTTTTAAGCAATGAGCTAAGAATTAACAAAGACCAACGTAATGTAAGCTAAGTCGTGTTTGCCAAGTACTTGTGTAATGATAAGATCTATTGGTGTTATGTGCCTTTGTGTTTGTAGGTCAACGTCCGAGGATTGATAGACTGTTTGCAAGAACCACTGTGAGTAACATTTTTGTAAAGATATGTTGATATGAATTATGTTCCAAATGAAATGTGATAAGCTATGATTTCTGAAATGATATTTGTTTACGTGAACGAACATCCCAAGTTTGAAATCTATTATGGCATCCATAGATAGTCCCAAGTCATGGGGGACGTCATGAAAATGCGGGTCCATGACATACAAGTAATTACGAGATCTCGTTAGCCACCTCATTGTGGTGATATGTGTTTAATCGGTATCCGGAACCGATTACTCTAGTTGGAAGACGTTCTGTAATGTGTTCTATGGGATGTACCATTATTCTGTTCTGATATGAGAATAATTATGCTATGATCTGTTTTCTGCTTATGATATGTTCGGATTTCATTCACTAACCCCTTTACCTTAATGTTATTCATTGGGCTTTAGCTCATTGTGTATATATATATGTATAGGTGAGCATTTTGGAGTCCGAGCCTGAAGGCTTTTATCTAGATCTGTGTCCTGTTGTCAGCCAACCATTGCGCCTCATGTGGAGGTTCCCGAAGTGTCCTGAGTTCAAGTTCTGTTGGTTGTATGTATATGTATAACTTGTTTTAATTCTGTTGGCTGGACTTAAGTTACTGTAATGTGTGTGGGTATAATGTATGAATGATTATTGCATATGCATATAAAGTTTTCAATTATTCCGTTTCATATAAGTCAGCACAGCTCATTGGACAATTATATTTATGTATTTGCTTCTGCTAGCCCCTTGATTTTGTTAATATGTTCAGAGGCCTTCGGTAGTCCACGGATTACTGGCCGGTTACGATACTAAACCTATAGGGGCGGGTTTGGGTCGTGACAATATCCAGTCATCCTCTCTTATCGCAACTACTTTTAGTAACTTAACAAATATGTTTATTTGTTTTTTCTTTTTTTTTTTTATATTTATTTTCAAAACATTTGTGTATGCCAAACACAACACAAAGCACCAAAAACAAAACAAAACAAAATAACAATAATAATTTGTTTATTGATTTTTTAAAAATAAAAAAATTAACAATGTTATCAAATGACACACAAATTAAGACATTAATAAAATAAAATGAAAAGGATATTCAAAATTTAATATTTAAAGTCAATCAATGTAATAGTTGTTATTTTTTCTCGCAGAATGAGTAGTATGTAATGCTTAGAGGTGGGATAACTTGTTTTATCCTGCTCAATCCAAACCTTTGACTTTGTCATTTTTTTTAAACTAAGGGCAAATTAGTCTTTTCATATTCATTCTTATGGGATTGGATTAGCATCTATCATAGAATGTTATTTGCATCCCAAATTATTCTTTAGATCCGTCATTTCCTTCAACCCCTACACACATAATCTATTCCATTTCCTTTCTTCTTTGAGCATCTACCATAATACCAACCCTATCATTTGAACCCCTTATTCTTGCAACTTCCTGTGACAATCTCCACCCCTATCCGACCATCCTCTCACTCCAACGACCCTTTGCTAGCTCCATCTTCGTTCCTAATGACCCCCATCCCATGTGAAACCTTAGCTCACTTCTAGCAACCTTTTTTTCTTCTTTCATATGCCGCCACCTAATTCATTTCCCTTCTCCTTCCTTTACCCACCATCACTTCATTCTTTTTCTCACATCTTCTCCAACCGCGACCATTCCCGTTACCATTCTATCGCTCTTCTACTTCTTCTTCTTCTTTGCACCAGAACCCCTCTTTCGCTTCTAACCCTTATCGTGAATCCCTTTTTAGCGGCTAAACCCTATATCTAAATACCCCATATCTAGGGTTTTCAAATCTAAGAATTAAGGAAAATATTGAAGAAAGGGGTGATGGCAACCAAAGTTGGAAGACAGAAAGAGTGATTATGAGATTGTGAGGGGTAGGAGTCGCAAAGGTATAATATCGTGTGTGACACCCTAATTGTTTAATTAATTTAATATAAATAAATAAAATTAAGTAAAATAAAATATTTGATTTTATAATTATACTCGTTAAAATGTAATCTAACTTAAAATTAAGAGGCATAGTTTACCAAAATAGGATTAATATATTGTTTGGAGCCAAATCAAAACAACTATGAAATTATATGTGCTAGAATATAAGTAGGGTATCATTGTGACCTATCAAAAAGATGGTATATAATACAACTATTTTAGGAGTTGGGCCCAAGTGTAATTACTCAACAAAAGAAATTACAGGCGACACCCCAAATGTTCAATTAATTTTACACCACATTAATATTAAATTTTGGAAGCATGTGATTTAAGCAATTAGATGTTATTAAATTTTAGAGTATTAAAAATTGAGAATTTTGAGGACAACATTTGTTGTAAAATTGCGTATTTTTATAAATAAAAATAATATATTTTTATGATTTTTTTTGTATAATTATTCACATTATTTTAAATTTAATAGTTTCTATATTTTTATACTGAAAATTATTTTAAAAAAATAATTTTAACTTTATATTATTATTTGATATGATTTTCTGAGTATTATGATATTTTTATTATATATTTTTATATTTTTTCTAGACTAAAACGTAACATTTTCTGTACAATAAAGATACGTGCCCCCCAATTCTCTTGATGCCCACGCTTTCTCCCCTATATATAAAGATGTTCATCTTTTGCATCAACATCATGTCTCAAACTCTCTTCTTCTCTCTCCTTCGGCACTTCTCTCTCTAATTGTTTTATAAAACTTTGAGTTTAGTTGAGAGTATTTTGTTATAAAACTTTGAGTTTAGTTGAGAGTATTTTGTGAGTCACAATGAACATAAAGTAAAAAGTTAGAATTAACACTAAGGTGAGTTATATTATACCTTGAGTCATCATAAAATATTTTACGTATATCTTGAGTTATCACAATTTATTTTATACAATTCATATTTTATACATTATATTAATATTTCAATTACGTTAATTATTTTATGAACTCTATTTGCTTAAGTCGAAACCTATGGATATAATTATTTAAATTTTAAAAATTATTTGACAATAATTTTATAAATATTTATTTTGTAAGTATCACCATGGGACTTCCATACCTTGGGGGACTTACATAACCACTAGTTTCAGATTGATCACTTTGTAGCCTTTTGTTTGTCATGAATTTATTGACTTCTGTTCTGACTTCTGTTCTGTATTGTAGTTATGATTATTTGCTTATATGATTTCCGCATTCTGCTTCTGTTATTTAAAATTAGTTATGTATTTCAGTTACCAAACTAATATCTATTTAGCCAAATAATTATCCATGGTAATTTTTGTATCCTCATGCTCATTGTATAATATTTCTCACTCTGCCATGCACTTATAACTGTTAACCACTTTTAGGTGTCGTATCAGGACCAATGCATGGAGTAAGCAAAAGGCACTTTGTAGTCATAGTACATCTCTGGTATTGCAATTGAATAGAAGCTCCAATGTATACATTTTTGTTATACTTAAATAAAGATTTGAGTACCCTTTTATTTTATCCCGCTAAACTATTAATTTGTTATGACTTCAGTTATTATCTTGTTGCGATGCCAAACCTTTGGGTACCGATCGTGACATCGTGATAATGGGGAATCGTGGTAGTGAGCAATCGTGATAGTGGCACTAGCAAGTGAAGAGAGGGGCTAGAGAAAGGATGAGGGTAGCATGTGAGGCTAAAGAGGGGAGGGGGTGGCACCTAGGAAGGAGCAGCTCAAGGTGGCAATGGTGATAGTTCGGTAGGAGGAGTAGGGTTAGGGTTTGGATGGTGGAGATGGGGCTAGAAAGGGCATTTTGTGAAAAGACAAAATTGTAATAATTTTTTTTTTGGAAAGATGAGAGATCCTAAAAAATAGTGTGATTTATCCCACCCTTGAGGGGTATTGGTAGTTCCATAGAATTAACAATTCCATGATATTTTATCACAACTAAACATGAATTTGATATAACCCACACATTATTAGCTCAATCCTATCATCTCTAGAGGCCAAACAAACATGCCTACCACCAGTTGGTAGTGCTGAGATCAAATACCACAGCCCTAGAGACCAGGTGAAGCAAGAGTTGATAGTGTTGAGATCAAATACCACAATCTCTGAGACCAGGTGAAGCAAGGCAGGTTGTGCGCACTCAAAAATGTTAACCAGAACTTACCCACCACCACTCATAAGGCAGCGCGTGCAGGCTGGGTTTTTACTGACCAATGAGTGATAGGTAAATTTTTTAATAAGCTTTTTGGTTAAGATTACCTAATCTTCACCTTTTTCTTTTTCTAAATTTTTTATTCTCTCTCTTTTTCTTTTTCTTTTTCCATCCACTACCAAAAAGTGCAAGCTTTCTTCAGACAATTCATGAGCTAGATTTGAAAGCACCCAAAAATCTTGCAATTTAAAAATAATACATTTAAAACATTCATTAACAACACCCTTTACAATATATTATTAGTCAGTCACAAAACTTACTGACACAGTTGTTGACTAACGTTACAACTTCTTGAGAAATCAACTAGAAGCTTTTTTCTTTTATTAATAATCTTCTCTTTCCTTCGCTTTCCAGTTATAAATCCCTTCACAAATCCAGTAAATACCATAAAATCTTCTTAATTTATTTAAATTGTAAACATGAGTTTATGTGTTATAATATTATCCAAAAACAAATTACATGATTTTTCAACGGGGCCAATTATATAAAAAGCAACTTTATTCATATGTTTCTCCTCAGCAAGAACACATTTAAGTCCTCACCCATGAACATTACATGTATATATACAAACACAGCAACAGAATATAACTGTCTTTCATAAACCCCAACAGAAATCTTGGTTCAATTTCCGGCATCCACTAACAATACTTCATGATTCTGCAAACTGCTATTTAATCGAAACATATACAAGCATGCATACCTTAGTACTGTGATACACGGCATTACCTGGCTTCCACCTTAAACTGACCAATTTTAGAAGCTGGAAAATAACATAATCCGTTGGCATAACTTCGGCTGCTTTTATATCTCTCTGCTGCGTTGCAAAGGTCGAAGGTCTTACATTTCTCTGTTCACTAAGTAAATCTCCTCCTCCATCTTGATTAAATTTCGACATCAGAAATTACTTCCACCTTGATATTGCAAACTGCAATAATTTAGGACCACTTCCACTGCTAACTCCACAATCATTGGAGGTAACAAATGAACACAAACTACTCATTTTCAGTACAATGCATAAACATTAGTCTATGCTGGGATAACTAGCTTCAAGGTTTATTGACTTCTCCCGCAATGTTTCATTGAAGAGTTTCGTTTAGCCGCTAGCTATGGACATGTTCTAATTCAACAACTTCTCGTGAAGTTGAAATATCTAATGATCAAGAAGGACAAATAAGCTCCAACCCTGTGCAAAGCAATGCATACCACAACAGTTGGACCTGTATCAAACAACTAGCAACTCTACAACCTCTGCAAATTTGCCTCTATAGATATTAGCTTCGTGCCCATTCTACCCCCCCCAAATCTCCATCCAACAGGGGCTAAACTGGGCATAACTAGATATCTAACCACACTTCATCCAAGGAATCTTTCTAACTTCCTTAAAATTCGAACAAAACAAGAAGAACCTACTCGGCTGCCATAAATTAACTTCCAAAGCTACCCCATAATCAATAGTTCTGATTGAGCTTATGTACCAACTACTCCCAATCAGAGAAGGTCTCTGCAAGAGTGATGTTAACCGGCTGCCATCCTGATTGATGATGCGTGATCCATTTCTTTGCATTTATCACCAGGTGTAAAATCTGAAGTATGTCACCCAAAGCAAGCTCTTTTAAGCACATCTTCTTCAGAATAGTAGCTGCTTCATACCTAAGAAGTATGAAAGAAAATATCTGCAGTTAGATGAAATCCAAAGAAGCTGAAGTAACTTGAGGTGAACCAGTAGCTAGGAAGCATAGATACGGATAGGGCGATACGACAAAACATAAAAAATAGGGCACCGGTACGGCTAGAATACATTTGTGAAAAAATATATTTTTTAAAATTATTAATAGTGAGTTACACATAAACTAAAGAATGTTGAGAAACCACAATGTAATTTTATAATGTAAAATACTAACCTTTAAGAATTTTGTATTAATTTAAGCTAGTAGCTTGTTTACTTTTTAAATTTTTCATAGGCCTTTCAAATATTTCATTTCAATATCAAGTTTAATATATTTATATTACAATAATAGAACAATTCACAACATGTCCCTATACTTTTTTCTTTGACACTAGTGAAAAATATTGTATTCAAGTTCACTTGCTTATTTATTTATTGATATTTAATTTCACTATTATTATATTCTCTTGTTAATTCTTACTTTCTATGTAGTTATAAGGGACATGCATGAAATAATTAGGATACATCAATTTGATAAATTCTATTATTTAACTCACTATGCTCTTCTTATCGAAGAATTTAACAAAGTATTAGAAAAATATTCTTATATTTATACTTGTAATTATATTATATTATATTACTATGCAAGAAATGTTGCAATTCTAATTTCATAAAACAAGTAAACATGACTTGGAGTATCCGATACTTCAAAATTAAGTATCCGATACTCCAAAATTAATAAAAAAATAATTAAGAAGTATCCGATACTTTTAATAAGTATCCGATACGTATCCAAGGAGTATCAGTATCCGATACAGATACGTCACCCTATTTGAAGTATCTGTGCTTCATAGACCAGTAGGCATTTACCTGCATTGAGAAGCCATTATTGCAGAGCGTCCAGCAGAGGATTTTAAAAAAATTTGGATTTCATCCCAAGTTGTTTTTGGGCAGTGCTTAGGATTACCCCCTATGGGGTTCACACACTTCCATAGTTTTTCATTCTTACCGACATATAATACTTGCAAAGAACCTAAATTCTGCTTTACTACCAGCTGCTGCTCAATCGCACTCTCTAGGGCTTTCTTAACATCAGTATTGCGGTGCTTGGGGTCTCCATAACGTATGCAATCAGCGATATTTTCTTCAGTCGGCATGATCTTCTCAGTTTTTAGCGTGTTCAAGGCAAGTAAAACTACCCCGATTAGGCATTGAACATAGTCAGAAGGTTTGGGGAATCCTGGAGTTCCCCATACACCATTACCAGAGGTATTAGCAGTACCCGTAGCCGAGGAAGATGACGGAAGAAATTCTGGACCATTCGGGTACCTGTTGTTCAGTGTGTCATGGTAAAATGATGGTGCGTTATGCACAGTATGTCCTCTTTGAAGACCGTTTAAGTTCACATGATTCGGGGACTCAATTATTTTACTTTGTTTCGGCTCTACTCCATTTCGCGGTTGAGAAATAGAAGGTCTGTAATCATTGCTGGGGTATCCAGAAATAGTTGGTTTACCGACATCAGGCACATTTGTTGGAGGACCTGAAGTAAAGCCTGGTCCATCAGGCCTCAGAGGCATCAAATGAGATGCATGGGTGTGTGGATCAGGTGGAAACAAATTACCTGGTGCAAATGACGATTGCAAAGGGAGGTTGTTTGGTCTTACAGGGTGCGAATAATGATTTTGATGAGTGCTCTGAAGGTTATTACTGTTGGTCCAGGAAGGGTCAGAATTGCCAGGAATGAAGTTTGGGGCAGGTCCACTTACGGAGATTCTGGGATTATAAGCACTAGATGATTCCTGGGGGTCCTTGAATTGCATAGGTTGTGTATATCCAGGTTGACGGGCATTCGCATTGTTCTTATTTTCTTGAACCCCTATTGGCACACTTGAAGTTCTTGAAGTATTTGGTTGACTCTGGTTTTTCCGAAATGGTTTCCCTTTCTGTTTAGTTTCGGTTCCCCTTCCCATATTTGAAGACTTCTGAGTTCCCAAATGAGGGGTTTCCACAGTTTGGTTTATCTGACTATGATTAGAAACTGGAATATGTAATGAATCGAAATTGGGTAAATAGCTAGAGCCACTATGAACAAATTGAGGTGAGTCACCATTTGATACCGGTGGTCCTCCAGCCAGGAGACTTGTCCAGAGCCATACACTCTTTGCAGCAGCTACGAGTGGTGCAGATGCTTTTTGAGGTTGTGCTAGGAGAATGTTGTATCTCCTCATGCGCAACTGATGCAGAGCATTGGAGAAGTCTCGATCACCAGAAATTAACAAATAATTAGCGGGCGCAGAATTGTCCACCGCCCAGAATAACATGTCCACCAGAATCTTCTTGTCACTCGCATCTTTAACACCTATCACATTAAATCCAAGTCTTTAATTTTTCCCAATTTAACAAAGTCATAAATTTAAAGGGAGTACTAGAGCCTGCAGTAAAAAAGATTCAAACAAATAGAAGAAAAATGGCTTCGAGAGAAAATAATAAAATCAATGGCACAATTGCCTCTTAACTGGAAACCTTTAACTACACCCATTAATGCAACAAGTGCACTGCCACAAAATCACATGAGGCACACATGCACAAATGTGTGCGCACATCTCTTAATATATGAAAAAGAAATCAATAACATCCAACATGAAAAAACAACTACAATTTGCTCCCATGAATGTGAATAATCTTCACAAGTGCTTCCTTCTGTCTCTACCAGAAATTTGATCTTTTATTATTGGTCATTATAGTTATGTTGGATGATGTGGGCTTCCATATAATTATGGTAAGCAAAGGCACCCACATGCTGAAAATTAGAACTAACACGTCAGTCATTAATGCCAATAATGAACTGCCATAAAATGCTTAAGATTGAAGTCCAACACAATGGAAACTACAGATACAGAGAAATCAAAGATCTCGGCTTTAAAAAATTACAGTTTCTTTCTATTACGAGCTCAGAAGCGATTTCATTGGAATTAGTGGAATGTTGGACCTATTGGCTTCTTTTTTTCTGAATTAAGAAATATACATAAATCATAACCTTCCTATGGCAGATTGTTAGTTGCATGGATGGTGCTTATTATTTCCGACACATGGGCAACTCTTGATGGTGCTTATTATTTCCGACACAAGGGCAACTCTTTTCACAACACTGATATAAGTAACAAAACATGGAATTATTAGCCACTCGTCAGAATATATGAGATTCAATGATTTGACACAAAGACGCGAAGTTTATCGTAGTTTAAAGCAGGAGTTTCCAAGCCCACCTAAACAAAAACATTCTTTAGAAAGCAAAATTCAAGACAATTTTACGGAAGATTAGAGAGAAAAATAACATTATGGGCCATAAAAAGGGCTAACCGATAGATCAGAGAACAAGAAAATAAGGAATTGATATATTAATCAAAAGAAGGGTTAATACAAAAAGAAAGGAAAAAAACGTCCGGTATTTGATGACAAGTCAACCGTGCCTCAAAATATATGCAAGATCAAGACTTAAAAGAAAAGGATCACACAACTTCAGCACAAGCAAGGGAACCTTAAAGAAAACATAGCAAAAAATAAAGTAATTTTTAGAGAGAGAAAGACTGGTAAAGAAACCCCTTTCCTGTTCCACAAGGAGAGATCTCATCATCAACAGAAATATAAATGCTCATGATTCTAAAATTTCACCCCAAATTATGAGATGCACACATTAAAGCCACAAACATAGATGTTAGAATCATATGATTCACAACTCGATTCATATGATTTGATACTAGTTTCAACAACAACAATTCAAATCGAGCTATTGAATCTGAAATTGAGTTAATTGTACAATTCAATTTGTGATTCACTACAATTCAGTTGTTTTTTTGTTTTTGTTTTTGTTTTTTTTATTTACATAATGCATGAATCGCCGTTGTTTTCACCAAATTATCAAGATATATAGAAGAGATTAATTAGTTATATTGATAAATTACTTTATTTTGGACAATGTATTTTCATATATATATATATATAATTATATATCATATATATCAGTCAAATGAACCTTACCATTCAATTCATTATTTTAGCAAAACAATTCACAATTGAATTTGCGATTTGACAACAATGGCCACAAAGTATAAAGCTAAGAAATTATGCACATACTGATGACCGATCATCTTCTCCGATCACAAAATTAAACTCAAACAACACATACATAGGTCCACTGAATTACCTTTAGTTCCACAATCAAAATTCTCGAAAACAATCAAAAACCTCAACATCACAAAACCACAATTCATCGGCATCCAATTACTCCAAGATCAAAACAAACAACTTGTACATAAATTCAACAATTCATCAAAACCACAAAGTACAAATTAGGCACATACTAACCGATCATCTTCTCCGATCACAAAAGTGGACTAAAATCCACAATCAAACCCCATGAAATCAATCGATCCGATCACTCGAAGATCAAAAAATCGTGAATCATAAATATGTATGTATACCTGCAGGGACGTGATTTAAGGAGATGCCGGTGCTGTTGAGGGCTTGCTGGACAGAGGAGGGAATACCAGTGGTGTCGCCGTAGGCGGAGATGGAGACGGGGCCACAGTAGTTCATCTTGACGAGTGCGGAGCTTATGTTCTGAGCGATCGCGTGTGGATCGCAGCCTTTCGGGACTTGGCAGTTCTCTATGTCCCACCACACCGATATCTTCGCCTTCTCGTACTGCGACTCCGCCATCTCCGCCGCCGCTATTCCGCCGTTGCTGCCACCAGCGCCGCCCATTACCAGGATAGCATATACGACAGGGCACCAGGGTACCAGTACAAACTTCTCTTCTCTCTGTCTCTCTCTCTCTCTGTGTGTGTGTGTGTGTGTGTGTGTGTGTCGCAGTAGATGGCGAAGAGGAGCGCGTTATATTATAGTATATAAATAAATAAAAGAGGAGAGAGTGAAGGAAAAGTGATTGAGGACTTTTGTGGTGGGCGGGCGGACGGTACCGTGAAATTACGGTTGTGTCCATGGGGGCAGGGTTCGTTGGTATTGACTAGGGAGTTGACTTGTGGTAATAAGTGGTTTAAAATGATTTAAATAAATATATATTTTAATTTTTTTTTATAAAGAAATATATAAAAATTTAAAAAAGTAATATAATTCAAAAAATAAAAAATAAAAAATGTTAATAGTTAAAATTGAAAACAAGTTCTAACCCAACAAAAAGTTATTGATTTGTCCGAAACATCATGCAGTAATATTTTATAATAGTATTGTGATTGATGAAAAAAATAAAATTAATAATTTTATATTAAATAGAAAAGATAAAATTAATTATTTTTTTATTTTATATTAAAGTATGATTTGGCAAGTGAGTTTGGATAAGTTTGGAATTATTTTAGTCACAAAAAATAAAATAGAATATTTTAGTCATAACAAACAAAATATCACATCCAACTCATAATCATTACACTCTTCTCTCACAAAAAAATTAAAAAATTCTTCTCAAACCAAACTTTTTAGTTTAGGCTAAAATAGTTTAAAAAGTCAAAAAATCAACTTACTTCCTAAACGAAGCCTAAAACATATTTCTCAAACGAGGCCTAAGTGATTGAAAAAAAAAAAAATACATGACATATTATTATTGGTTAGGATCACCGTACTGTAGGAGGATCAAATGATGTTTCCTAACCCAACACGGGGAAGTTAAGAATTAGATACTTGGTAAGTAATTTGTGGGTTTAAGGAATCTGATTGGTTTCTCTTATGTGGAGCATTTCAATTGGATTGTATTATTCGGGAATAGGTCTCGTTTTTGTAAGTTAAACTTTATATATATATATATATATATATATATTTTTAGCAGAAACTTAACTTTTTATATTGTAGAGGATAATGTTTTGTATATGTAATTTAATTTTATGAGAATTATAATTGGAAAAAAAAATAGATTATAACCATTTATATCTCTTTAATTTATCATTTTTAAATCACTCTTAATGATGTGATATTAAAATTAAATCTCATATGATAAAATATTTTACAAATCGAAATTTGACACACACATGTATATGTAATTTAATTTTATGGGAGTTATAATTGAAAAAAAAATTAAATTATAACAATTTATGTATCCTTAATGATGTGATATTGAAATTAGATCACATATGATGAAATGTTTCACAAATCAAAATTTGATACATACATCATTATAGGTGGTTTTTAAGGATAATAAATTAGGTGTCTCAAATAGGGGATTTTTTTTTTTAAGATCTCTCGTATTGAGATTTTATAACATAAAGGATATATAATATTTTTATAATGTCTAAGGTCTTTCAAATCGATCCAGAGAAGATTTAATCCAGAGAATTTCTCTAAATTTTTTAGAGAAATTTTCCCCAAACCAAAGAAATTTGCCTCATTACGTGCAAAGAATTACTTTGGATTCCAACCAGAGAAAATTGAAATTTCTCTGGCTTTGTTCGCAAATTTCTCTACCTTTTCAATCACGATGTGCAATACACAAATCAATCCCTCAAATAAGCAACAACAACAACCAATATATATATATATATATATATAGAGAGAGAGAGAGAGAGAGAAGGAGAGACTCATTACAAGGAGAATTTCTCTAGATTTCTGGAGAATTTCTCTAGGTTCACAGCCAGAGAAAATTTACAAACAATAATCACAATCAGAGAAATTTGACATCCATTCCATATAAAGTGCAGTACAAGTTTGACATCTTTACGCCCTTATTTTCCTTCTATTCAATATAGTAACAACAAGAGAGATTTTTCATTGGCAGCAATGTCTTCAATTGCATATCCACCATCCATCAATGTGGACTACAAGGAGAGTAAAGAGTTGAGTGGCACCTCAAACAACAATCCGCAAAAACTTTTCGGATATTAATGTATATTATAACAGTATGGACATACAATCCAAAAATTAGTGTCTCTGCCACCACTAGCTCCGTTTCTTTTACCACTGTTACTCCCTGCCGCCACCGTCTCTACCGCGAGTTTTAGTTCCAAATCTCACAACATTACCAGCACAAGTTTAGTTCCAAAATTCAGTGAATTCTCTGTACGTTGCCTCGTTTATTCACATTGCCTTTCACAATCACAATCTGAAATCGAAATTGAAGATATAGAGGAAGAAATCTAGCACAGCTACAAGAGCATAGAACATCCTCTAACTAGCCTTGTTATGGGCAAGAAAATGCGGAGTACTCAAAATCAGGAGGCTCATGATGGACCTCCGTCACTTTCTCAAATTCTTTAAAACCCTAGTCCACTCCTCCACCGATTGCCGCCGCAGCGCCACTACCATTCATTACGGCGAGAGCTAGCTTTCCTTCGATACCACCCCCATTATTCACGTCAAGATGCACCGCCCTTCCTCAATGCGTTTGTTGTCTTCCATTTGAGAATGGAGAAGTTGGTAGAGAGAGAGAGAGAGAGAGAGAGAGAGAGGGAGAGAGAGAGAAATGAGGTTTGATTTGAGATAATCAAATTTCTTTGTGATATATGGGTGTGGGGTTGAGGGACCTTAGACATCATAAAATAATATTGCGAACCTTTTCCATTACTAAAATTGGGAGAGGGACCTTAGACTATTTTCTCTCTCAAATATTTTTTATTAAATTATAACCACATGATATCACTTAAAGTATAACTAAACAACTTTTGGAGGTCATAAGCAAAAACTACAAAGGTCGAAAGTAAAGGTGTGGAATATAAAATTTTCCCATGGTAGAATCCTTCATATATATTGTTTGTAAAAATAATTAACCTGATCGGATAATTATAATTTTTTTATTTTATGCTGTTTATTTAAAAATAAAAAAAAAACTAAACAAGCGTCTTTAAAAAGGTAAAATTACTCATAAATCTCATTTGAGGAAATGATAGTCCATTTAGTTTTATATGTATATATTTTTAAATCAAATAGTCCTTTTTATTTGTAGTATGTATTATTGATTTGATTTAGTAATATTTGAGTTTACTTGTTTATCCTTTATTGTGATTATGTTTTTGATTTTTTTGGGGATTGAGTGTATGTGGATAATGTATGATTTAACATTTCCATTTTTTTTAGGGATTTCGTAGAGTGATTGTAGGGATTATTGATATTACTTACTTGGTGTTACATTATTGATGTTAAATCATTTGCACTTTTTTGGGGAGGTGTGTGAGTTGTAACGTTCATATTTACCTACATAACATCATAACAACATCCCAGAGCCACATTACCGTACCATTAAGCCTTCCACTAACAATCTATAATATTAGCACCAAACACCAATCACATAACATAACATCGACACAGTCTGACAATCCCCAATAATTAACAGCCACTACCCCTTACTTCCACCAAACCCTACTAACACTTTCAGGCATACATCCTCCCACTAGCCACCCAACATTACAAAATACACACCCAATGATACAAACATAAGCTACAACACCATGCGTTTGTTACATTACATACATGCATAGCATCACATTTGCAATCATTGGTAACCCCCAAACTTATGAAAATATTACAACATTAACCAACAAAATCATGTGTCTGTCATATTACAAACATGTACAACATCACATTTGCAATCAATGGTAAACTCCAAATCTACGGCGTGAACAAGATCACCTAAAACCCTACATGACACACCAATTAAACAAAAACCTATTTTGAGCATCGACCTTGATGTCATATTGTTCCACAAACAACTAAACTAATATCGAAGATACACATACTTGTTGTTATCGTACAAACACACGATCAACGATGCCGTCGACGGATTAATTTTAAATCGCCGACGTTACGTCCTCAATGTTAATCTCACTCCAAGATGTCCTAGAGCCTACGCCGCTTCGCCTTTGCAAATTTGATAAAGTGATTTCCATGATTTTCTATGGTTTTTTGGGGGGTTTTGTAATGTTATTTGGGGAATAACGAATTCTAAGTGTAATGTTCCCAAATTTAGCATTCAACTCACACAAATTGACGATCAACATTGCAACATCGTCAAGCACTACAAAAAAATTGATTTTTTGCGACGGTAAAATACCGTCGCTTAATACCTCCTCATGCCGTGCGCTAATACTTTTTGCGACGGCAAAATGACTTTTTGCACGGCAAGAGGGGTCGCAACTGCAGGGTTGCAAAAAGTTTTTGCGCGGTAAGTGCCCGTCGCTAATGTTTTGCGACGGCATTTTTTGTCTTTTTGCGACGGTACCATACAGTCGCTAATAACTTTGAAATTTCTTGATTTTTTGCGACGGCCCTATTTTTACCGGTCGCTAAAAATGTTATTTGAGACGGCAAAAACACCCGTCGCCAATAGTCTTTTTTTTTAAAAAAAAATACTATTTTTTGCGACAGTGTAACGCCGTCGCAAAAAATATTAAAAAATAATAAAATTTCTCTTTAAATAAATAAAATTTCTATTTTTTGCGACAGTATATTGTCGTCGCCAAAAGTAAAACCTGTAACAAAATAATAAAAATATAAAATTTTCTATTTTTCCCGACGGTGGTGCCGTCACTCTCTAAGAGCTGATTATTTAATTCCATTCACAAAAACATCATAACAGAAAATAAAATAAAAATTGATCAAACCATCAAATTCAATATTTTACAAAAACAATTAAACTGTACATGTTTCATAAAAACATATTTAAATTATAAAATTCACCCAAATCTTAAAAAAATAATAATAATAAAAAAACTAAAATTCACCAATCAACACATTGGATATTTTAAATGCTCTTACAAAAATTAAAAAATTTCCAACAAGATCTCAATTTTGAGCCTATTTCAAAAATCAAGCTGCAAATTCCTTACTTCTAGAATCAGATCTTCCCCTCGGCAAAATTTATCCTTTTGACCTACAATAAATAGATAACGTTGCAAATTATAATCTTTTGGGAGAAACCAAACTATTAAACACCAGTAAAAAAATTGTGAGAAGAATACTAATATGTGATTACAATTAACTCTATATATGGTAGTTAATCAGGTGTAACCGAAAAAAATTTTACGAAAAAAATAAAAAAACAGGGTTGTCCACTAAAATTAAATTTTGTAATTTTTGTTTTTGTGCAATAATTTTATTTTGATCTTAGGTTGTTAGGAAAGATGAGAGGGAGACGATATAAATGCTTAGAGCTCTAATATTGGAGTTCTAAAGCTCTAATGGAAAGTGGGTTCTACTCTGATATAATAATTTAGTCTTTTTTTTTTATCAATAATATTTTTAGAGCTCTAATACAACTCTAATGATGGTGGAGAGTACTCATGTGAAGGTGGGCTCACACTCGTCTCTTTATTTCTCTCTACTCTATTTTTTTCCACTCATAGAGCTCCATTTAGGAAATTGAAGTTTATTACACTATTTTGGACTACATTGAATTCATAAATGGGATGCCTTGAAAAATGACTTACATTAAATCATAATAAATTAGGAAAAATTTCATTTAAGTGGATGCTTGAAAAAATATTTTTAAATTAATGATAAATTTTACAAAAATTAAAATTAAAATTTATAAAGTTTTTCAAGATAATAAATATTTAAATTAATGATAAATTTTTACAAAAATTAAAAATTAAAATTATAAGTTTTTCAAGATTTGGTAATTAATTTTTCAAAAATTCACTGATATGTGATTTTTCCATAAATTTATTTAAAAACTTAGAGGGAAATAAATTATAGTATTATACAAAAACACAAAATAAAATTTATTGTATACATATATGTAAATTGTCATATAATAATTAAGAATCGTGAAATGAAATTTTATGACAAATTTCCTCATACTTAAAATGAAACAATTGAGTCCATTTTTTAGTCTATTCTATGAAAATATCATACAAAATGGAGGAAACTATAGGAGAAATGTTAAGTTATGAATTAAAGTCTAACCAATTACACCAAATTTTCATAGTTTCAGCTTAGGCCAACTCACTGTTTTAAATTGTTAAACTTAATAATATTCTGTCATCTATTATTAAGGAAATATTAAATTACATATAAGGCTAAATATTAATCTTAAAAAGCTTCATTTGCAAGACCTAACTTAAAATGAAAATATTCTACTTAATCAAAGAAAGCAAAATGGTGCATTTTGCACAATATAACATAGATGTGTGCCAATTAAACTTTACCTAGTGCAAATCCAATCACCGGATTTCATCCAGAGCGATGTTGCCACTGCGCCACTGCCACCTCGCCAAACCCATAACCTCTTGCACGGGACAAATCACCATCGAAGCCACCTGACGATTCCTCCTTAACCTGCCGCATTTGAAGCAGCTCGAGCGACTGGCAAAGTTATTGGGCAACCACAGTTGCCAACAGCACAATACCAATCACCCTGGCCTACATCAGGGCCAGTAAAATCCAAATGGTGAGAACCACCTCTCCCACCCAAAACTTCCATAGTCACCTCTCTCTCCATGTTTCGGCTCCCAGCATCGGCTGACATGAATCTCTCCTCTGGAAGTTAGGTGAATGGGATGACCTACAGTTCCAATCTCCTGGCCTGCTCATCTTTTCCTGTCTCAAGAATACCACACACAC
>NW_021025937.1:1131380-1148224 GCF_004153795.1 Camellia sinensis | reverse complement strand
AATATATATATTATATATATAATGACACAATAAGATGATGTACTTTGCAACTCTGTTTTTTCCACTTCAACAAGAAACTGAATGACAATCGTTATTTAATCAAAGACCCAACCCACCTTGAGGCCTTTAAGCAAAAATGTTATCCTTCAAGTTGCAACACTAGTAGAAGCAAGAAACACTTGATCTATAATAGCACTTGCACCACAGACATCCTCCAATTCATATAGGAAACCATTTGATTTGAAAGAGAAAGTTGGCAAGTGAAAAGCAGTTTCGGGAGAAGTTGTCCAGATGTGAATTTGTGGGAAGTTGATTTTAATGTTTCTAAGTGGAAAGGAGTTTGTGAGAATTTTGATTATTGCCCCATAACTTGATAGAAGGAAAATAATACACAACTTCAGTTCATGATCAACACCAAAATGAGCCCCTTTATATATTAATATTGATAATATATTCATATAAGAATATATTGAGGGTTCATTATGTCCACTCAAACTTGGACCAAATTTGACATGCTTTATTCTCAATGTTTCCCAATTCTTCTTACCTGGAAACTACTCTTGTATTTATTCCTAACAAATAAGTTCCATGATCTAGACGATGCGGAACGTGATATGTGGATTTTATTTATTTGTAATTTTTTTAATTTATGTTTATTTATTTTCTTTATTAATAATTTAATTAAAACCTTAGTATATTTAGTTACTTATTTTATTAGAGATTAGGCTTCCAAATAATGTCATGATTTCCTTCGTTATTTTTAATTAGGGTTTCCTACGTTGCCTATAATATATGGCTCTATGTAATAGTTTCGGTTAGCTTTGAGATAATAGTATTGAGTAGTTAAAGGTTGTGGCCGTTTTTGTGAGATTAAGGTTTTGACCGTTGTATTCTTCTTCTCTTCTAGTTCTTCTCAAAACTTTTTGATCTTCTCTTTTAGATCAATTCTCCACATATTCTGATTTCAGGATCAATTGAATAGCCAATTTAGTACTTGATTGAAATAAAATAAAATAAATTTCAAAGTATAGATACGTTTAAGAAGTATCAAATAGGTTTATGCTAGTATCCAAAAAGTATTGATACTCGATACAAATACAACTCTCATCTAGAAGTATCTGCATTTCATAGGTTGTAATGAATGTCAAATCTGGAGGAGAGGGACTCTGAAATCCGAATCAAATTGGGTGGCAGAAGTTCCGGTGAAGCTGGAATCTTTCCCAAACCCTAGAATGTTTGGTTTTGAAGAACATATATATATATATAAAAAGTAGATACTAATATACTATCTAATCAAAGTTTGATTCTTTGATTTTGCTATTAATACCCCAAGCAACTTAACCCTTCAAGTACAATTTAAAGTCTTTCCCTTACATCACACAGTTAAATGACAAAACTCCAATAGAGATTTTTTCAAAAATAAATAATAATAATAATTAACAATCCAATCGAGATGAAGAAAAGCAGTTCCTTTCATACAAGAACATGTCACAATTCACAAAATCAAGCTTCATCAAGATTTTCACAATTAACAAACATCAAAATAAATCCTCAAATCCTAAACTTCGTTTAGTTTCGGAATGAATTGGAAATTTGAAACTTGTATAACAATTGTATATAACCGAGATAAACAAACACAAACATAGGTATGGACGTAACTACATATAAGAAGGAAGACAAAGGAGAACCTAAAAGTCGAAAGTCTTGGAAGCCATCGCAAATAAGAAGCAATAAGAAAATAATTTTCTGAAGAAATATCGAAATATTTAAAAAAAAAAAACCAAACAAGACCATAATCTTTTTAAATATTTTTAGCATTTATTGTAAAAGCACATATTAACTAGACTCTTGTAATAAATAAATGATAAAGAGTGATGTTAGGGATCCCAAATAATCTACTAAATTTTCTGTCAAATCTCTCACATGTGTAAGTTTGTGTGGGCCGAAGTTTGGTAGATTATTTGGCGATCGTAACATTACAGGGGTGTGATGTGATTTTTTAGTTGGATAGGGGCGTGGGTATTGTTATTGGTTGGGGGTCATTTTTCATGTTTGTCGTGTGTTGTGTTAATGGTGGGTGTTTATGTGTAATGTGGATTTGTTTGGTGGTTGATTGATAAGGTTTTTTACACGGGTTGGCAATTTTTTTCGCATTCGGTGGTCTTGATGTGTCTATGTTGGTTTACTGATGCACGTTAGCACGTTTGGTCATCATGGTGGTTTTGTTCAATTTGGGTTTCATTTTTTTTTTTTTTTTCAATCAAGAAGTTAACTGTAATGGTGTCTAATTCAAAAAAATTATACATCACATAATGTGTAATGCATGGAATCTGTGATGGTCATGTGTTTGTTATGCGCAGGTATGGATGCTGGATTTTTTTGTTGTGCACGTGCGACAAAACCAATGGTGCTATTCGGTTGCATTATGCATCGACGCTCAAGAGAATGGTTGATGTTATTTGTGGGAAGTTTGATGGGTTGGTGCCGGGTCTGGTATACATGTTGTTCGACGTACCTGGTTACAATAAGTTCAAGGTGGATCGACGTTTGAATTCATCATTTCCATATAACGACTGTATACTAATGTGTAATACACACATGTTTGTATCATGTTGACAACGAGTTGAATAACATATTCTTTGTCATGTGCATTGCAGTGTACTTAGGTTGTGACTGTACAAGACTCGCTCACCAAACGTGCAAAACATTGTTCCATTAATGGACTCAATAATTGTTATCACTCTCCATAAACACACTTCCAATGTAAACGTGTATGCCTTAACGATTCCTTACATACGGAAACAATTAATACAACCACCAAGCTTATGGAAGACCCAACAATACATTTTCAAAGAAGTGTGACGGAAAACATAATAACCAATATAACATTTCCCATCAAAGACCTAAACAACTATTGCAAATTTTCAAATCACATACAAACAACACCCACAACAACACATCAGCCACCCATTCTGACCCATACTGGTTTAAAAATAAGAACCATTAAAACGATTAAAAACGCTAGAAAACCTCGACAGAACAATATCCATACACACTGACAATATAACCACTACTCCTTATTTTCATATCGTTCAACGACACAGTTGAGTACGGTGTTAACGCCGTGTTATATAAGCAGATCCAACACATCTACAGTTCCACAACACAGGACACTACACCTAGGTTGGCCAACATGTAATGCCAAACCACATAGACATTAGGATCACAATAACCAGGACCACATTTTGGTTATATGGTTTAATGTGTATGTGGAATTCTCATATATCACCATTAACATCACAATCCAATTGCAAAATGTGCCACAGGGATAATACCCCAACCTAAAAGTGAAAGAGAAACACAGAATGGTTGATCCTACCAAAAAAAAAAACACACATATCAACACAAGATTGAATACCAGACGACGTTGCCAAACAATCTAAACCCAACAAAATTCAAAAATCTAACAATGGTGGACCAAATACCAACACATACCAAAAAAAGGCATACAACATCAGTATTAAACCCCAACGTTACAACCCTAACTCTACGCTAGCAAACCATATCAATAGGCCTCCCATTCCGACTCCTTTTCAAATAAACATCACTAACTTGGTCGTGGCGTCGTCATCTCCGCAACACCCATTCAACAATACAAATTCAACGTCTGCTGGCTCTAACACCCAATCCTCGTTCACACAATGTAGGGTTTCTGTATCCTAATGTGCCTCAATCTCACGACTTCTGGAAGTTGCAAGAAAGAACATTGGAACCCAATGTCATATTAACTACGCAACAATTCAACATTGGGAATACAGAATCTTTCCTACCCTGATAGTGTGAGATTCGATTGCAAAGGAGGGAAAACACAAAAATCTATAGTGAGCTTGGTGCAAATGTGTAATTTCAGCCTATTGCAAAATCCCACATTCACCCTTTGTTTTCCACACACACGTGTTCTGCCCCCATCCCTTAAAGTAATTTCACTTATAACAGGACTTATATATATTTGCTCTATCAAAGAGGAATAGACTTTCCAATTCCTCCAAACCGATAGTATAGAGAAGAAGAACATTCAATTATTTCTTTGGATTTGCTCAGTAATTTTATACTATCACCACCACCTTGGTTTAAATGACATCACTTATGTTGGAAATTGGGCCGGGTATTGGATCCGAATTTGGGCGCCCATGTGGACCCATGGCCCATTCAAATTACCCATGTAATTTGAATTTGATTTTCTGATTATCCTATTTGTTAGGATAATCCTCTATCTACATCTATCCTATCCTTAGGAGATATAGATAGATGGATATATATGGTTATATATCTGATTATATATTTTAATAAATAGAACGTCAGATACGTGATGTGGTTTTTTATCCATAACATTTTTTCCCTATACGCTCTCTCTAACTCTCTCTCATCAGAGAACGATCCAGCCTTTGCACCGTGACTAGTGTGGGTGATACTCATACTGTAGTATCACTCCATTGCTGGGTGTTCATAGTTCATGGTTGTCAAGCACGTGATTTACCAACAAGGTTCTTTGTTTCGGATTCTTTTACACAAGGTATGGTTTGAATCCTTTTACCTGCTGCGTTATCTGTATCTTACATTGGTATCAGAGCCATAAATGGGTATTTTCGTGCTTGTTTTTTGTGCATTAAAATATGTATATAATTATATATATACATGTGATATATGCATGAAAAATTAATATTTTTTCGAACTTTCTTTGATCAACTTGAAATTTACATATGTTGTAGTATATTTCATGTAGAATATATCTGCAATGTTTCATGAAAATCCAACGGTCGGATTTTGAGAAAAATGGAGATTCGTATTTAATTTTTCGTAACTTTTACTGCATGCTGGTTTTAAATGCTTGTTTTTATGTTATGAAAATTATATATTTGGAATCCTTGTTTCGATACCTTCGAAATGTTATATTATGGGCCTGATTTCGACTTACGGTTGATGAGAAAAAATAAACCCTAATTTGGGTTCGTTTTGTGTTTTTGGTGGCTTAAGGAAGAAGATGAAGTGTAGAGTTTCTGCACTTCCACTCTCGTTAGAGAGAGAGTGTGTTACACTCCATTATTTGTATTTGTTAAATGTCATTTTTGATACCACCATTATTTTTATTTTGGAAAATGGAGTCCGGCAGTACCAAAATTGGATCAGAAAACACACCGGAAGGCAACGTGTGTCCCTCACGCGCCAACTGACGCCGTCAGCGGTGGCCACGTGCTATCACGTGCTAGGAGCGCGTCCCACGTGCTTCCACGCGCCATCGCGCGCGTGTCAGCCACGTTGTCCATGCGCGCTGCACGCCCAGCCGAGCCGTGCTGTTTTCAGCGCCGGCTTGTCTTGTTTGGCAGTTGGGTGTAAGGCGCTGTTTGTTGGGTTTTAAAATCCAGAATTACTTTAAATGGTCATAAGTAATTCGTTATAGCTTTGTTTTAAGTGTGGTTGGTACTGTTAGACTTGGAATTAAATTTTTAATCTACTGTAAAATTTTCAAAATTTTATGAAAATAAAAATATTTTCCCTGAAATAATAATTCATTATTTTTGCTTTAAAATGCTTCTGGTGTTGCATGACTAAGTTTTGGGGCTGAAATTTTTTCTGTAGACCATCTACTGGCATGGTTTTTTCTTTTTCCTAGATTCTGGAATATTTATTTATGATTTTGTGTATTTATTATATATTTGAAATTCCAGAAAATACCAAAAAATTCTAGAAAAATTTCAAAAGTGATATACTTTCTGTTATGGCATAATTTGAATATTAAACATAGCATATTGTTATTTTTTGCCTAGAGAGTTTCTAATATGTTGTGATTAGAATAACATGATTAATTGTTTTTTATTTAAATTCCATTATTAAATGTAACATAGCGTGAGTTGATTGTGAATCTAAATTAAGATGCTATTGTATGGAATTAGAATATTTTATCATGCTTTAGACATGCCATAGTTAGTAGGTGGTTGTTCGGTTGAGAGAAATCTTTGTAGATTTACTCTCGAAAACTAATATTTTGCACATGAATTAAATTAAATTTTTGGATAATTGTCACCTGTGGCGCAAGAGATGATTACGAGCATAGCGGATTTTCGATCTTGCGACTTGTGTAATATTGTCACTATTTAATTTAGATTTTTGCAGCAAAATTTTATTATGCTAATCAAATTAATCTCAATGCGAATTTCTCTCTAAATTAACTGAGCTTATGGAAGTTAATTTGGTTGACCTAAACTTAGAGATGTTCAAATGTGAGCAATGTAATCCTATTCTTTAGATGAGCAAAAAGTCTTGGAGGCTTTAGGTCAGAGTTTAATTGAGCCAAAGTAAGGAAACATGACTCAAAGTCGCCGTGGTTTTGTTGCTTTGTTTGGCACAATAAAAACTGATGTGTGCGCTATGGTCAGCGGCATGCTACGTAGTTTTGATTGGTGAGTTTTGGATTTGTGAAATTAGTAAGTCCTCAATAGATCTGTATATATGTTCTAGGAAGTACGGATACAGATACGGGATACGGATACGATACGATACGGATACGACAGTACGGAAAAATTTGAAAAACTAGGATACGGGTACGGCAGGGATACGATTATTTTTACAATTTTTAGTAATGTAGTATGCATAAAAATAAAACCTAGAACAAAAGACAATTTAATGAAGAAGAAAGATTCTTATAAAACTAAGAGTCTTCAAGATCAATAGTTTCAACTTGTTCCCTTTCATCAGTGAATATCACAGGACCTTAGCTAAAGCCAAAAAACCATTATTAAATAAAAATTTCAGCAAATATACTTTTTTAAGTCATCAATGATAACCTAGGAAGCACAGATACGAATATGGCGATATGTCAAAATTTGAAAAAGTATGATACAGGTACGGCGGGAATACGTTCGTAAAAAAAATATATTTTTATAATTTTAATAATGTAATATGCATGAAAATAAAACTTAAAGTAAATTGATAAATAAAGAGAGATTCCTATTAACCTAAAAGTCTTCAAACATTCATAAAACATCCAAAACTAAAAACAAAAGCAAATGCAAATTAAATATCATCCTTACATGCCAACACCAAAAAAAGAATGAGAGCAAAGACAAGAAACGTGAGAGAGTGAGAAAGCGAGAGAAAAGTGAGAGAGACAATAAGGATACATCAATTTGACAAATTCTATTAATTTAACTCTTACTATATTCCTGTTATCAAAGAACTAAACAAAATAGTATAAGTAATATGTAACTTCGAGTATCCGATACTTCAAAATTAAGTATCCAATACTTCAAAATTAATTAAGAAGTATCCGATACTTTTAAGAAGTATCCGATACGTATCCGCGAGTATCCAAGGAGTATCGGTACCCGATAAGTATCCGATGCGGATACGTCTCCCTTTTTGAAGTATCCGTGCTTCATAGAATGTTGACTATTGAGCTGCGCGGATTGACTTTGTAATTTTACTTGTAATAATGTTGCATCATTGGATAAAGTAACATTCAAAAGTCACGTCATCCAAGAAACGCGAGCTTAAATGAATTAATCATTGAGTGTAAGACGAGTAACCGGTATGAACAGTGTTTTGCTCTCTACCCAACTGTTGGGAGTGGATGGAGCAAAAATTTCACGCACTATAATAGTGTGCATTAAAGTATCACTTGAAGTTAATCATTGCAAACTTGTCTAGGTCTGGACAATTACTGTTTCCACACTTGAGTGTGAGACATGATGAGGTGTTTCTTTGTATGATTTCTTAGGTAGGCTAACGCTTTTGAATAACGTTTACCACTTAGCAAACGTTGTAGCATAGTAATGAAAAGGTCAAGGCCGACAAGGTTATGAGAATTTGACGCATGGCTCGTGAGAGCATTGTGTTGAATTAGACTCTTTAGCCTAATTCGCGCTTAAGTTACTTCGGGAGTTGTCCTAGATTGATAGCTTATTCTCTCCTTTTTGTGGATAGTAGGATTAATTGCAAGTAACTATGAAGTGAGAAACTGAGATGGCAAGAGGAGTATCATCATCTTTCAACTAGATGCAGTAAAGTGTATGGAGAATAAAATTGACTTGAAGTTGCAGGGGATTAGCACTTACTAGTTAAATTTGCAACTTAAGTGCATTTGATATCTCCATAACATCCTTTTATGATCTAGTGAACGTGAATTTGTCGTGAGTCATTACCTAGTTGGGCCTAAAACCTTTAAAATTTGTCTTCGAAAATTCACACATTAGAATGATTAGAATTAGTTTATGACATTGGTCATGAACTGGTGGCTTATTATACTTAATCGCATTAACGAGAAGATGACATAGATGGTTTGAGTAGGCCCTCTCGGGCCCACTCGCTTGTGACATCTTGCTCTCATGTGAATGTGTAACTTTGTTCGCAAATGGTTGCTCACAAGTAAGTAGGAAAGCTGCAGAAGGGCATTTATATTGGCACATTTAGTCCACTATGATATTTGTGACTAGATATGTGTAAGGGTATGATAGCTAGCCTCAATCTTGACACATTTATTGATTACGATACACATCTTAGTCAAGGCTATTTGATCTCTGATAAGTCAAAAGTTTTGAGATGATTTTTGACATTGCACACATGAGGTTGAGATCAATTAGACAAGAGCTTTTGTGCTTTTAGTTTTGACCAAGGTGGCGAGTATCTATTTGAGTTTTTTTTGAAAACTCTGTAAAGAGAGATGGATGCTCAGAAAATTGATTATTTCTAGCACTCAGCAACACAATGGTGTATTAGAGATAAGGAATTAAGTATTGTTTATGTTTGGTGGATGATGGCGCAAAATGTTTTCCAATTGAGAATTGCACTAGTTTGTTGCCTATATCCCTAACTAAGTGCCCTCCATATCAGATTTTACACTCCATTTAAGTAATGGGTTAGCAGAGAGCCATTTGTGGGTGATCTGTAACCATCAAGCAGCTTATCTTTTACTTCTCTTAAGGTTGCGAAGTTAAGACCTAAAGATCTAGGGCGCATTATTGTATGCTGTCTTGTAAAAACTTAGGGTCATGTGGCGCATTATTATATGCAGTCATGTAAACCCTCCTGGTCATGTGCTTATAGATATGCAGCTTTGTGGGAGTGTAACTAAGTCACATAAAGTTTTCTTAGTAAAGGTGATGTGACTAGAGTTTTGGAACTCTATAAAATAGAGAATTCTAAGTATAGCGGTTTATCTAGCCTAGTTGAGAATGGAAAGAAATTTCCAATATCCTAGGGATAGTGGGAGCGATGTGCCTACTAGTGGATTGCTCCATTAGAGAAGAATACATTCTTAGTTGCGTGGTGGAGAATGTGAAAATTTTTCACGTCATCACTGGGTGATTGAGAGGGAAACATTCATGATTGCTCCGCAAGATGATAAAGAGCCTAGGATAATTCCAAAGGCTCTCTAGTCCCCTACTTTTAGAAAAGTGGATCAATGTTGCGCAGTTTAAGACAGTCTTTGAGAATTAACCATTTCTATAATTTGGTTGACTTTCCGCTATGATGCGAAACTGTTCTAAAGTTATGCGCGATTTGGATAGTCATTTTTTGAGGCATAAGGCTCGCTAGATATCGAAAGGTCGCGCCATTAAGGAAGGTGTAGACCATGAGAAGATTTTCTCCTGGGGAGTAAGGTTACTTTGACTTAGGCTATGATTGACATGAGTTCGGAATTTTGATTTGTGGACGTTGTGACCCAACTTCTCGTTGGAGAATTGGATAGAGAGATCCGTAGGGATTTACCTTTTGCTTTTATGGTGAAAAGTTAGGAGCGCAAAAAGGATTGCTAGTTCTAATAAATCTTTTACGGTGCCTAAAACAATTACCCAAATAGTGATTCTTAGATTCATCGAGCCATGATAGGCCAACGATGATCGATGAAGACCACTGAGGCATGATCAATGGTCCAAAAGAAGTTTTTCTTTACTTAGTCATTATGAGCCAGGAATTTATACAGTTGTCGTCACCTAGGGTTGGCAGTCCTCTGTTTTAGACATGATGGACATGGGTGATGTTATTTATATGCTCGAATGTAAGATCCTTAGAGATTGTTCTGGGAGAATTCTCGGTTTGTCTTTAATGACTTACATAAGGAATATCCTAGAATGATTCTAGATGCGAAATTGCAAACCCATTGACTTACCTATCGGTAAAAGCTAGAGCTTTAGCTATTGAGTGAATCCTCGGATTGTCTTTGGAAGAAACAAATGACTTATATTCCTTGATTGTTTTTTTGTGGGAGCCTGAAGTACGCTATGTGGGCATATTCGGCATAATGAGTGCTATCTCTTCAGATGGTCAACTGAGTAGTTTTAGACCTTGACCTTGCTCATTAGACTGTGGATAGAATGCTTTACTGGTAGTGTATAAATTTGCCCTTTGTAAGATTCAATGCACTGGTTGGGCGCATTTTGAATGAACGTAGATTGGTCACCAAAATATCTTTAGAAAGGTAATTGCGCGAGAGGTAGTGATCTTGAACCATTTCATGTGAGGCGTACATGGTAGATTCTGTTGTATATGCTTATCGCAAGAGGTGCTGATAAGGTTTATGCTTGGAATCTAGAATTGTGCAGACTGTGGTCGTGTTTTTTTTTAAAATCGGTCACTTATTTGTTGTGAGATGATGGGATGTTGACATTATTATGGTTTGTGTCATAATGATTAGCAGATGATGATGTCAGCAGGCAAGATTGGCTCATTCACACGAGCAATCACCCTTTGTGCTTGGGAGCGAGCAAGGATGAGATTAGTGGTTTATTTTTATTTGGAGCCAAGAGGCTTAAATTATCCACTATATATCTCGCCTTGGTTACAACCAAGATGAGATTGTGTGAAGGACCAAACATGGATGTTAGTACCCACTTTCCATGTTGTGCCTGTTATGATTAGCCAGATGCAAGATCTCATTTGGCGCCTGGAAGGCGAGCAAATAGAGAATTCGGGTTAGGCGCTAGAAAGCGACTAGACTAAGATTTGTACGGTGTATCGAGTATGACGTCACTCTTTTGGAAGAGAGGGTACAAGGCATTAGCATTTACAAAGGATCAAATTGATACATTATATATATATATATATATATCATATATGTGTGTATATTTTCACCATTTAGCTTGGCGACTGAGTAATGAGGTGAGAGAATGGATCCCTGTTTCCTCACCGTGTGAGTCTTATGTATCGTTATTGATATGACTTTCACTTATGTACCTTTTTGTGACCTTTGACTATGTCACAAGGTAAGGGGTTGATGTTCTGTTACTTTGGTATGTTGCTTGCGGTCATGTATGATTCGGCCTTAAGGGACATCACTGGGAAAGCGGTCAATCCTAAACTAAATGGCATAAGGGCAAGGGGAAGATCATCTAATATTCACTGCTGGCAACTCACATCGCTTTGTATGAGAGGCGGATTGAGTGTGAATATATTGCAAGAATTGAGAGGGTCAAGCATGCTCTTTTGAGGGATTAGAGATGTTTTTGGACCGGTGTAATTAGATGGGTCTGGGGTATATGGGACACTATTTCTATTTTTTGGGTTGATGTCTCTATACTGGCTCATTTTGAGTTTCTAGTATAGAGCTCTCACATGCAAGTGTTTCTCAGTGGTCGCATGGTTCATTGGTTAGTATGGGATTGTTCAATATTTGGGAGATTGAGATAGAGATGTGGCAGTATCATGCCAACTCATGTGCGAATGCGAGATGTTGGAAATTGGGTCGGGTATTGGACCCGAATTTAGGCGCTCATGTGGCATGACCCATAGCCCATTCAAATTACCCATGTAATTTGAATTTGATTTCTTAATTATCCTATTTGTTAGGATAACCCTCTATCTATCTACATCTATCCTATCCTTAGGAGATATGGATAGATGGATATATATGGTTATATATCTGATTATATGTTTTAATACATAGAAACATTAGATACGTGATGTGGTTTTTTACCCATAACATTTTTTTCCCTATACTCTCTCTCTAACTCTCTCCCATCAGAGAACGATCCAGCCTTTGCACTGTGACTAGTGTCGGTGATACTCATACTGTAGTATCATTCCATTGCTGGGTGTTCATAGTTCATGGTTGTCAAGCACGTGATTTACCAACGAGGCTCTTCATTTCGAATTCTTTTACGCAAGGTATGGTTTGAATCCTTTTACCCGTTGCGTTGTCTGTATCTTACAACTTAGAAGACTTTTCTTCATTTTTATGTACATATACATCTATGATAAATTGTATGTATATATAAATGTTATTTTGACTTTTTTTGTGTGGCGTTGTGTATGAAGCTTTTCATAGTCATTGTTGCCTATGAAGCACGGGTATAGGTACGAATACGAATACTAGTACTGGTACGATAAGGGTACATCAATACGGTAAAATTTTTAAAAAATAGGGTACGGGTAAGGCTTGGTACGCTTGTAAAAAAATATTTATTTTTAATTTAGAGTAATGCAAAAATTAATTAAATGATTTAATTTGTTAAGGTTCAACCTACAATTAACATTTAATGTCAAAAGTAAAGGTATAAATCAAAATTAAATGTCATTTCTGGTAACATTTCTGGTAACATTTCATTTATACCATAAATTTTAAGGCGTCATTTCTGGTAACATTTCATTTATACCATAAATTTTATAGCGTCATTTCTGGTAACATTTCATTTATACCATAAATTTTAAGGCGTCATTTCTGGTAACATTTCATTTATACCATAAATTTTTAGTGAAAGGAGTTTTATCTCTTCAGTATAAGAAAATATTATTTCAACTAAGGTACAGTACGGCTTGGGTGTTAACTAGGTACGTCTGGGTACGCCAAAAATTAAAAAGAAAAAGCTTGGGTATGTGTTGTGTACCCGGTCGGTATGTATGCAGAAGTACCATACGAGGAATATACATATTTGCTCTATCAAAGACGAATAGACTTTCCAATTCCTCCAAACCAATATTATAGAGAAGAAGAACATTCAATTATCTCCTTGAATTTGCTCAATAATTTTATACTATCACCACCACCTTGATTTAAATGACATCACTTAAAAGAGTTTTCGTCATTTTTACGTACATATGCATCTACCATAAATTGTATATATATAAAATTTATTTTGATTTTTTTTTTTTTGTGTGATGTTGTGTATGAAGCTTTTCATAGTCATTGTCGCTATATGCTTAGCTAGATATAGTGATCTATCTGCCTATAATTTTCATTTCTTTCACTATTATTAATTTCCTGTGTCAAATGTGTTACAAAGAGATTAAATAACTTCAATTTGATGATGGTATTATTATCCCCTGAAAAAAAAAAACACAAAAATTGATGATATTCTAAACATAAAATTTAACAGGGACTGTGAATATTTTGTTGATTACTTTTTTATTTTTCTTCTTATCCATTTTTTTAAAAAAATTTACTGGGTTGCTAATCTTTTGAAGTAATTTAAGGCGTCATTTCTGGTAACATTTCATTTATACCATAAATTTTATATTTAGAATTGTTATTGTCTTTCAATGATTTATGCACACTTTGTGCTTGCTATGACTCCTAGTAGTTTGAAAAACAGTCTTCACAAAGTTACTTTTTAAATTTATATATGTTTATATATTGTCGTATCCTTAACATAATCCATATCTTACTTTTCAATACCCCCCTGAGGTTTGAGAATTTACAAATTCCCCCCTGAATGCTATATTTGCATAACAAATTAGGAGGTAATTTGTTATGAAATATAAACCTCAGGGAGCAAATTGTTATGAAAATACAAACCTCAGGGAGCGGGATGTAATTTTGGAAACCTCAGTGGGGTATCTGTAATTTAGCCAAACCTCGAGGGAGGTATATGTAATTTGCCCATGTATTATCCATATTGTGTCATACCTGTATCCCATTCCATGCTTTATAGATTCAACTAGTCACTTAATCTCTACCAATACTACACTTTGAATTTTTTTGCATGCTGTGACTTCTAGTAGTTTGAAATTAAGACTATTTGGTAGACTAGAAAGTTAACACATACTTGATGTGCTTGAATACATCGTAGGGAAGCATTAAAAACTCTTGATGATAGTGGAGTTATATGCGGAGCATGGGACTGGAAGTAGAGAGCTTACATACTTCATGGTGGTTATGTAACTGTGTATATAAAATAACTATGTGACTCTCAAATGATTTGATTAATTATCACCATCTGAATAAATTAATCAATTTTTATTCAACTTTTTCTAGAAATCTAAAGTCTGACTCAGCTTCGCCAAAATTAGAGTGTTTCCTAATTATAGATAAATAAAGAAAAATAGTTTATCCTAAAAGATTTATGACAATTACTTTTTAATTTATATATATTTTTATTTATGGTCGTATCCTTTAACATAATCCATATCCTACTTTTTTCAGAATTTGTATTGATGTATCCATATTGTGTCATACCTCTATCTTGTATCCCTCTAGCCATGCTTTATAAATTGTAACTAGTCACCTAATCTCCGCCAATACAATACTTTGTACTTATGTCTTAATGTGAGATAACACAAGTATATTGGAAGATATACTCTGTAATAATCTAATTGTAGGTTATATAGTACGTGAATGATATTTCTCTGCCCTATGTAGGTATGTTTATATTCTAATTCTAATTTTCATGTCTTATTGTTTATCATAGTGTTAAGACTAATAATCAATCCAATAGAATAGACCTGTATTTCTAATTCTTCAGTTACTTTCGGGGATGGGAGCAAAATTTTAAGAACCTTAATATTTTACATTGTGGTAGGTGTGAATTTCTGATATCATTTTATTTGTGAGATATTTCATAGTTCTGCATCATCTTTGGACCTCCTAATTCCTGATAACTAACACATCAATATCTAAAGGACTCTAATTTGCTTAGGCTGCATGAAAAACCACCAACTGATCTTAGTTTCTGCATCAACATTAGGAACAATTCTGCAGTTACTTGAACAGATACATTCTTCCATTTTCAATTTTAGCCTGAAACATTTTATTCTTGAATTCATTTTCACAGTAGTGTTGGAGAAAATAGATGAGCAAGAAGGTTTCAAGCTGTTTGGGACCACAGATTCTCGTGAACCTGAAAATGCAGTAGAAATACTCGAGCAAAGGGAGCAAAAGGTCTTATTTCATGAATCCACTGAGTTGGGAAGAGCAAGCAACTTGCGCAAAAGTTTAGATTGGGATACTGCTTTTTTCACCAGTGCAGGTATGCTTTTACAAGAAATCTGAAATATTTGGTGCCTTCTGCCAATGTTAACTCATTTCATATGGTTAGAGCAAGTTAAAATTCGAACTCATTAATGCTTCATGCATGATCAGGACTTCTAGATCCAGAAGAGTTGTTTATTATAAATAAAGGATTTGAGAAGGTTGAAGCTCACCTATTACCCGTAACTCAAGAAGATCCGTGTACGTGGAGATATGCACACTCAGAATCGACATTAGATAGTGATGACCTCTCTTTGGACAGCAACCAAAGCACTGAGGTTGATTTGTTTGAAGATATAAGAGCATCCATTGAGAAATCCAATATAATGTCCAATATTTGCAAGTCAGTTTGCAAATCAGGAGTTGGAGAAGCCCACAAACGGGAAACCCACTGTAAGTATATTGCAAATTCAGAACAAATCTTATTGTGAATGGAAGAAGAAATTTTTGCCTATTCATTTTGTATGTGAATTGCAATGTGATTGCATTTAAGGTATCCCAAAGAGATTTAATGGGTAATCAGGCCTTCCGCTATTGTTGCAGCAGGAAATATTGAAACCTCACTTGTCCTAAATTCTTTTCTTACTCTTAGGCTTAGTAAGCATAATATCTTGTGTTTAGGAGGTTGGTACCTAGCCTTAGTGTCTTGTAAAAAATGTTATATGGTCTCCCTTTTTATGCATCTGTTTATCACAAATATATGCTCAATATCTATGGTTGCATCTTTTCAGCCTTGAAGAAACTTGATGACATCTCTCGAAATAGGGTATGTGCTATTGATTGTAGTCTTTCATTGTAATTGTTCTAGCATTTATTGAGAAATTAAGTTCTCTTGTATCTAAATATCAGGTGAAATCCACACCAACTTCTAGAAGGCAAAGCGTCTATATGCAAGGATCAAAAAGAGTTAAGGAGGTTGTCCATCCACAAATCGTCCAGGCATGTATAAATCGAAGAAAATGAGATTATATAGTTCCTTTTAGTATTTAGAATGCATAAGTGTTCATCATCTCAATTGCTCAAATTGAAAGGCTGCATTATTATTTATTACTTACAAATCACAAGTTTGTCCAACATTTGGTAGTCTAACATGTTGGATATGTAGACACAAGATTGTGTAAGGAAATGAAACTGTAACTCTAAGATATGAATTAACTGACTCAAATTAATTTGATCAATACAGGATGCTGAAAAGAATGGTGAATCTAATTCACTTCCTCACAAGTCACCCAAGATATTAGGCAGGATGAACATGGTGTCAGCAGGACAAAGAAAAAAGATTTCCTTAGGTGCGGACCATGTCAAAATGGGAAATAAAGTTGCAACCCTGGGATCTGGTAAGAACAATCATATAATTTAAAAGTTCCTTTCTTCCAATTCCAATGGAATTGACATCAAAATGCATTGACTGTTACAGGAAAAGATTTAGTATCCAAGAAATCTGGATTGGGGAACTCATGTTGTTCCACTAGCTCTACAACATCCCTTGAATCATCTTCTTCAGTTTCTGTCACTACCAGTAATGATTCATCAGCTTCTTGTTCTCCATCTGGTAGTGCTTCGTCGTTGAAATCTTCCTCAAACTCGAGAAGAAAAGCAGATTCCA
>NW_021025937.1:1111084-1127887 GCF_004153795.1 Camellia sinensis | reverse complement strand
GGGCTTGGGCGTGGGTGCGTGGTGTGTGGTGTGTGGTGTGTGGTTGGGCTTCTAATCTTTTTGGGCCAAAAACATTTGAATTTTATTTTATTTTTTATTAAAATAAAATTCAGAATTCAATAAACTGGTTTGGATTTATTGTTTATCCAAACAGGGCCCTTCCCGTTTTTGCTATCTGTTTGAATTGTTGAATCTGTTTGAATTCAAAACCTAACAGGTTTCATACCTGTTCAATTCAAAACAAAGAGTCACCTTCACATCTATAAATAGGACCACCCTCATTTGGATTTTGTAACTCTAATTTTCGTTCTTCATAATTCTGCAAACTTCCTCTTCATTTTGCTGCATTATTTTCTTGTCAGAGAGAGTATAAACACTTAGTGTGTTCGTTAGGCAAACAATTTGTAGTGCTGCTATTGTTTGTAGTAGATCATTTTATCCTGGGAGATAGACGTCCAAATTCTGAAAGCACCGTGGAGAGGACGAATCTGTCTTAAGGACACAGTGTCAAACACTGGACTTGATCAGAAAATAATTCGAAGAAATTAAATCAAGTAAGTTATTTAATTTATTTTCAGTGTTGTTTTTATTTATTTAAATCAGATTTTAATTTTGTTTTTGTAACAAAATAAAATCTGCTTTTATTTATTTATTTTTATTTCGAGTTTGATTTTTGTAATCAAACAAATTCTCTCATTTTCTTTATTTCTTTATATTCTTGTTGTTGTTTTGTACACAACAGATTTTAATCTATTTGAATACAGTGAAGATTGTCTAACAATTTTAAGACAAATTTGTTTTCTTTAATAAGTCTTCATTGTATTTATAATTTCATTTTATAAACTTGTTTTATTTGAATCCAAGAAAATAATTTTTTGATTTTTGTAACAAGAAAATTATTGTGTTGTGTTTTATTTTTCTAGTTTTAGTAACTAGAAAAGTAAATCATTTGGTGTTATAACTTATTTTTTGGTTTTATTAACTAGAAAATTAATTTGTGTTTTGGTTTTGATTTTTTCTAATTTTTGTAATAAGATATTAGGGCTTTTGAAAGTGGTACTCCAAATCCAATTGTTACAACGACTCCGGTCCATACCCAAAATCATGTTCAAGTTCCAATGAGTCATGGAGAACAGCTGGAAAAATTTAATGTCACCGAGTTTAAGAGATGGCAGCAGAAAATGTTGTTCTATCTCACAACTCTTAATCTTACTCGGTTTCTCCATGAAGAGTCTCCAGTACTAAAAGAGGGTGAAAGTAATCGGCAATGTGTTGCTACTATGGATGCCTTGAAACATTCTGATTTTCTTTGCAGAAATTACATCCTCAATGGCCTAGACAACATGTTGTATAATGTTTATAGTCCTCTAAAAACAATGAAAGAATTGTGGGATTCTTTGGAGAAAAAATACAAGACAGAGGATGCCAGCACAAAGAAATTTGTTGTTGGTAAATTTCTGGATTTTGTTATGCTAGACTCCCAAACGGTAATTTCTCAAGTTCAAAGTTTTCAATTAATTTTGCATGATATTCATGCTGAGAATATGTCACTTAGTGAGTCTTTCCAAGTTGATGCATTAGTGGAAAAATTACCACCGGCTTGGAAAGATTTCAAAAATTATTTAAAACATAAATGCAAAGAGATGACCATGGATGAACTGATTCTAAGACTGAGAATTGAGGAAGATAAACATAAGGCTGAAAAGATGAATGGTAAAAATCCCATTGAGTCCAAGGCTAGTGTAGTGGAACAAGTGCCCAAACCACATAACAAGAAGATGAAGTTTGCTAGAGATGGTCCTTAACAAGGTGACAACAATGGCAATAAAAAGTTCAAAGGAAAATGTTATAATTGTGGCAAGACTGGGCATCGTGCCACTGATTGCCGCTGCCCTAAGAAGGATCGCGGGAGTACAAGCAAGAAGACCACCAATCAAGCCAATGTGACAGAATTAGATTACATCTCGGACGGGGTAAATGACATCAATCTCTCTGCTATGGTGTCTGAGGCTAACTTGGTTGGAAATCCTAGAGAGTGGTGGGTTAACACTAGAGCAACTCGTCACATATGTGCAGACAAAAAGATGTTCACTACCTATAATGAGGCTGCAAATGATGAACAACTTTTTATGAAAAATTCTTCTACTCTACTGTGGCTGGACAAGGAAATGTGATCTCAAAGATGACATCAGGGAAAGAACTTACCATCAACAACGTACTGCATGTACCTGACATCCAGAAGAATTTGGTTTCTAGTTCTTTGTTAAGTAAAAATGGCTTTAGGCTTGTCATTGAGTCTCATAAATTTGTATTAACAAAGAGTGGTATGTATGTTGGTAAGGGATGCATGAGTGATGGTCTCTTCAAATTAAATGTAATGACGGTTGTAATAAAAGTTGCTATGAATAAGAATAACACATCTTTTGCTTATATTCTTGAGTTGAATTTATGGCATGGTAGATTAGGACATGTGAATTTTGATGTTTTGCGTAGATTAATTGGTTTGGAATATATACCAAAGTTTGAAATTAATTCTAATCACAAATGTGAGATTTGTGTAGAAGCGAAACTAACTAAGGCTCCATTTAAACCGGTTGAAAGAAAAACCGAACCTCTAGAATTAATTCATACAGATGTATGTGATCTTAAATTTGTTCAAACTAGAGGAGACAAAAAGTATTTCATAACATTTATCGATGATTGCACAAGATATTGTTCTGTTTATTTACTTAGAAGTAAAGATGAAACTTTAGAAATGTTTAAACTCTACAAAATTGAAGTTGAAAATCAACTTGGTAAACAATTAAAATGGTTAGAAGTGATAGGGGTGGTGAATATGATGTACCTTTAAATGAATTTTGTGCACAACATGGCATTATTCACCAAACTACAGCACCATATTCTTCTCAGCAAAATGGAATTGCTGAAAGGAAGAATAGAACCCTAAAAAAACTTTAGAAATATTTAAACTCTACAAAACTGAAATTGAAAATCAACTTGGTAAAACCATGAAAATGGTTAGAAGTGATAGGGGTGGTGAATATGATGCACCATTAAATAAATTTTGTGCACAACATGACATTATTCACCAAACTACAGCACCATATTCTCCTCAGCAAAATGGAATTACTGAAAGGAAGAATAGAACCCTAAAACAAATGATGAATGCCATGTTACTAAGTTCAGGCTTACCGCAGAACTTGTGAGGGGAAGCAATATTGTCAGCTAATTATGTTCTTAACAGAATATCCCCACAAGAAAACTAACAACACTCCTTATGAATTGTGGAAAGGTCGATCGCCTTCCTACAAATACTTAAAAGTGTGGAGTTGTTTGGCAAAAGTTGAAGTTCCTGTTCCTAAAAGGACTAGGATTGGACCAAAAACAGTAGATTGTGTGTTTGTTGGTTATGCTCAGAATAGTAGTGCATATCAATTTCTGACTTATAAATCAGAAATACCTAATATAAATGTGAACACTATTATAGAGTCAAGGAATGCTATATTTTTTGAACATGTCTTTCCTTACAACAAATGATAGGAATTAAGTTCACAGAAAAGAACTTATGGTTGTACAGAAAGTCAAGAAATTAATGATAATCAAACACAAGAGACTAGTAATGGTCTCGACCAATAGGATTTAACCGATGATGAACCAAGACGAAGTAAGAGAGCGAGAACATCAATATCTTTTGGTCCAGATTTTTTGACATACCTGTTAGAAAATGAACCTCAAAGCTTTAAGGAAGCAATGACAGGTTTTGAAGTACATTTGTGGAAAGAGGCTGTTAATAATGAAATTGAATCCATTATACAAAATCATACTTGGAAATTGGTGGATCTTCCACCAGGTTCTAAACCTCTTAGATATAAGTGGATATTCAAGAGAAAAATGAAAGCAGATGGTTCAATAGACAAGTATAAAGTAAGACTTGTAGTAAAAGGATACAGACAAAAGGAAGGTCTGGACTATTTTGACACATATTCCCCTGTGACAAGAATAACATCCATCCTCATGCTTATTGACATAGCAGCGTTGATTAATTTAGAAATACATCAAATGGATGTTAAGACAACTTTCTTAAACGGTGATCTAAATGAAGAGATCTATATAGAGCAACCCGAAGGGTTTGTAGTACCGAGGCAAGAAAAGAAAGTTTGTCGGCTTGTAAAATCTCTTTATGGATTAAAACAAGCACCTAAGCAATGGCATAAAAAATTTGATCATGCAATACTTATTAATGAGTTTAAGATAAACGAATGTGACAAGTGTGTCTATGTTAAAAACACTGACTAAGGATATGTCATAGTTTGTCTTTATGTGGATGACATGCTTATCATTGAAAGTAGTCAAAACATGATCAAATCAACTAAACAAATACCTAACAAAAGATTTGACATGAAAGCTATGGGGGTCGCAAATGTTATATTAGGAATGAAAATTACTAAAACATCTGACGAATATGCATTATCTCAATCACATTATATTGAGAAAATTCTTGGTAAATTTATCAAGGATGATATGAATGTAGCTAGAACACCTGTAGACATTAGTCTTTATTTATCGAAAAATAAAGGAGATGCGGTGTTTCAGTTAAAATACTCCCAAATCATTAGAAGTCTAATGTACCTAATGAATTGTACTCGTCCTGACATAGCTTATGCAGTCAGTAAATTGAGTAGGTACACTAGTAATCCCAGAGAAGACCATTGGAAAGCGATCATTCGGGTTCTTAGATATCTAAGATTTACCCGTGATCATGGTTTGAACTTTACTCGATATCCAGCAGTACTTGAAGGTTATTGTGATGCCAATTGGATATCGGATACTAAAGATTCAAAATCCACTAGTGGATATATCTTTACTCTGGGAGGCACTGTTGTTTCTTGGAAATCCACGAAACAAACATGCATTGCACGGTCCACAATGGAATCTGAGTTTATTGCTTTAGAAAAAGCAGGAGAAGAAGTTGAATGGCTTTGCCATTTCTTAAAAGACATTCCAATGTGGCCAAAACCTGTGTCAGCTGTTTGCATTCATTGTGATAGTCAATTTGCAATAGGCATGGCACAGAATCATATGTATAACGGTAAGTCACGACATATTCATTGTCGACATAATACCGCAAAGCAATTGTTGTCAAATGGAATAATCTCAATAGATTATATAAAATCTAAAGAGAATATTGCAAATTTGTTAACAAAAGGTTTGACTAAAAAGCAGGTGTATAGTTTGTCGAAGGGGATGGGATTAAAGCCTATTACATAAGAGTCATCATAATGGTAACCCTACTTATATGACTGGAAATCCCAAGAACTAAGTTCAAAGGGACAACTAAGTTATGTGTGGCTCGCCAGAAATCATCAAGGGATTAAAATTTCCTTACCCATTCCTATGGTGAGAGTGATATCTGCAACATGTGTTGTATGCAGGGGTCTAAGGATAAGCTTAGCTTTTAATGATTACTTATATCTTGATTTAGACATAAAAATCAAGACGAGTATAAGGAGATACTCACAATAAGAATCACCTATATTAGTGTCGAACTGGGGCCGGTTCTATGAGAATGAAGAGGCTACATTCTCTAGAAGTACTCATGAAAACCAAGAGCATTCAAGGCCAAAATGAACACAATAGTGAGAACCACGATGTGTTAGAAGATATTTTGTGTGAAATCTATTGTCTTACACAAACGGCTGAACAATTCAAGGCATCGCGTCCATTCGTTAGCTAGTAAGTCCAATAGGTTATCACTAGGGAAGGTTCAAGACCGAAAGATACCTATCCTGATGCAAGATATTTTCAACTTATACTCTTTCGATAAAGTTTGCATATTATTGCATTTCTGTTGTTTTCAAATTCCATTCATGTGGGGGATTATTAGAATGGTTTTGAAAATTCTGGGAAAAAAAATAGAATTTTTATTAAAATTTGGTCTAATTTTTAGGTAGGACCTATGAGTCGATTTTCACGGGTCGAAGTGGTAACGCGTTCTATGTCGCGTTGTGATTCACGTGGTATATTTGGTTACTCAATGTCACAACCCAAACCCGCCCCTATGGGTTTAGCACCGTAACCGGCCAGCAATCCGTGATTACCAAAGGCCTGCTTAATAGTAAAAACAGTAATACAGAGTACAGGAGCTGGCGGAAGCCAAAACAGTAATAAAAGATGTCCAATGACCTGTGACAGTCTGTATGTAAAAAGACTTTTCCGAACATATACACATTCATAAGCAAAGCATATATACATACATATACAATCATCCAGAACAAGGACCTAATCCCTATTAGAACAATACAGTACAGGTACAATCAGTCTATACAAAAATAGAGACAGAAATGATGAATCTAAAACACCCCAAAAAGCCCCAGCTTGAAGGATTTAGAACCTCTCAATGAGGCACAGTAGTTGACTTGACAAGAGGGAGTTAAACCCAACGCTCCTAGCTCCGATCCGGTGCCTGGACACCTATATATATATATAAACAGTAAGCTAAAACCCAGTGAATAACATATGCGTAAAGAGGTTAAGAATGAATGTCCTTTCAGTATTTAAAACAGTCAGTTATAACAGTATATCAGTCATTCAGACATAGAAGTCATATGTGATACATCCCATAGTAAAATAGTACAGTAGGTCTTAACAGACCGAACAGTCAGTTGATGGCCATCATATCAGTAAACAGTAGTGGTTCCAAACATGGGAACCGACAGAGATCTCTGTGACAGTAGCAGTACAGTACAGTACAGTAAATTGCCATGGATGCCACGAATACAGTTCGCAAATAGGACAAGCATTCATTCAGTAAGAAATATCATTTCAGAAAGCAGCACAGTTGATCATTCAGAAAATATTCATGATTGAGTATATCTTTACAACATTGTTACTCACAGAGTTCTGGGTTACAGATAGGCTAGTGAGCGTCCTCAGATGCCAACCCTACACAGTTACAGAACGAACACACACTAAGTTACACACTTGGGAAACAATGATGTAGTCCCTATCTTGACTCGGTGTGGTTCTACATCAATATCCTCATTAAGATGCCTTAAACAAGGTCTAGGAATGCCTAGGATGAAATGAGGATGCAAAGATATATTTTAAAACACTTTTCAAAATTTTCAGAAAACAAGGGTCTCGCTCGAGCGTGGCTTTCTACGCTCGAGCGGACATGCAAACAAAGGATCTCCGCTCGAGCGTGACTTTCCTCGCTCAAGCGGACTACAAAAGTACTAGATGCATGAAATTCACGCTCGACGGGCGCTCGACCCCCGCTCGAGTGTGAGACACAAGTCCTCGCTCGAGTGTGCATTTCCTCGCTCGAGCGGACTGTAAACACATGCACAGTACTAGATACACGCATTTCACGCTCGAGCGTTACTTTACTCGCTCAATGCCAATCTGCTTCAGCTATCTGACACTCAGCCAGCACTCTCAAAGACGGAACCTCAATTTCAATAGGTAGAACAGCCTTCATCCCATAAACCAATAAGTACGGAGTCGCCCCAGTAGAAGTTCTAATTGAAGTTCGGTAGCCCCACAGAGCGAACGGCAGCTTATCTGGCCAGTCCTGGTAGGTTTCCACCATCTTCTGTAAAATGCGCTTGACATTCTTGTTGGCGGCCTCAACCGCTCCATTGGTCTGAGGCCGGTATGTGGATGACTTGTGAAAAGCCACATTGTATTGCCCAACAAGTTAATCACTTCCTTCTTGAAGTGAGAATCGTTATCTGAAATTATCTCATTTGGGACCCCATAGCGACAAATGATGTTGTTTCTGATGAACTTCGCAACATGTGAAGCCTTCAACACCGTATAGGATTGGGCCTCAACCCACTTTGTAAAGTAATCTATCGCGACCAGGATAAACTCATGCCCGTTTGACCCCTTCGGAGTGACAACCCCGATCACATCGATTCCCCAAACTGAAAATGGCCATGGCGAAGTCATGTTGTACAGCTTTGATGGCGGGATGTTCATGCAGTTTGCATGGATCTGACATTTGTGGCATCGCCGAACAAAGCCGATACAATCTTCCTCCATGGTGGACCAATAGTAACCCTGTCTGAGGATCTTCCTGGCTAGCATTACCCCGTTCATATGCGCACCGCATTCCCCTCCATGGATGGCCCCCATCAGGCCCTTCGATTCTTCAGCTTCAACGCACAGTTTATGCATTTCCAGATGACCTCTCTTATACAGCTTACCCCCACAGATGATGAATTGAATGGCCATTCTTCTGATGGCCCTTTTATCTTTGGCATTTGTCCCTGGTGGATACGCCTCCTTCTCCAAGAAGTTCCAAATGTCGTAATACCAGGGGTTCTCGTCCTGAACCTCATCTATAGCAGCAATCGACTCATAGGCTGACGCAAATTTCTGGTCAATAATGACTGGACGCATCCGGACTCCAAACGGGATGTCTATCATGGAAGATAGAGTTGGTAGTGAATCTGCGAATCTGTTGTTCTCTCTTACCAGATAAGCAAAGTTTAACTTCTCAAACCGAGGAATCGACAAGTCCAAGGTCTGGTGGTACATTATCATCTTTTCTTCTTTGACTTTCCAATCCCCTTTTGCTTGAGACACAACAAGGTTTGAGTCCCCGATGACGTCCAACCGTTTTGCCCCTAGTTCCAGGGCTGCTTCTAAACCGGCAATGCACGCCTCATATTTTGCTTCGTTGTTTGAGACTTTGAATTGGAGTTTGAAGGCTAGAGGGATACGAGAATTGTCGGGCGCTATCAGTAACACCCCTATCCCATACCCGTACTGGTTTGACGCTCCGTCAAAGTACATCGTCCAAGTTTCATCGTCGATATGCAAAATGGCCTCATCTGGGAATAAGTACTCAACTGCTTCACCCCCTTCCACCAGGTGATCGGCTAAGAATTCTGCCACTGTTCTTCCTTTAACTGACTTGCGCGTCACATATTTCAGATCAAATTTGGAAAGAAACAACAACCAACGAGCCAGCCTACCCGTAAGTGCTGGCTTCTCAAAAAGATATTTGATGGGATCCAGTCGTGAAACCAACATTACGGAGTGAGCTAACAAGTAGTGCCGCAGCTTCTTGGTAGCCCATACCAAGGCTAAGCAAGCCTTTTCCAATGGTGTGTAACGGGTCTCATACTCTAGCATCTTCTTGCTCAGGTAATAGATGGCTCTCTCCACCTTGTCCTCTGATTCTTGCGCGAGCATGCAGCCCATTGTAGTCTCAGTCACTAAAAGGTACAATATCAACAGTCTCCCCGGCTCTGGCGGTGACAACACGAGTGGGTTCTGTAAGTATTCTTTGATCTGTTCAAAAGCAGCTTGGCATCGGCCGTCCCACTAGAACTTCGTTCCTTTCTTCAAGAGACCAAAAAGTGGTTCACAAGTCAAGGTTAATTTTGAGATAAATCGCCTTATGAATTGCACTTTACCCAGAAAGCCTCGCACCTCCTTTTTAGTCCTTGGTGGTGGCATTTCTAAGATGGCCTTGATTTTGGAAGGGTCGACTTCGATACCTCTTTGTGTAATCAGAAACCCCAACATCTTTCCCGCTGTAACACCAAACGTACACTTCTGAGGATTCAGCCGCAACCGAAATTCTCTGATCCTTTGAAAGAACTTTTGCAAGGCGGTGTAGTGGCCCTCTCTTTCTTTGGATTTGACAATCATATCGTCCACGCACACCTCAACCTCTTTGTGGATCATGTCATGCAATATTGTGGTCGCAGCCCGTTGATATGTAGCTCCAACATTCTTCAACCCAAACGGCATCACTCTGTAGCAGTAAGTCCTCCACGGGGTGGTGAATGCAGTCTTTTCCCGGTCTTCAGGTGCCATCACTATCTGATTATAGCCTGAGAAGCCATCCATGAACGAAAGCAAAGCATGCCCCGCTGTGAAGTCCACCAACTCATCAATATGGGGCAAGGGAAAGTCGTCCTTCAGACTGGCTCTGTTCAAGTCCCTGAAATCCATACATACCCTGATCCTGCCATCCTTCTTCGGCACTGGAACAATGTTAGCCAACCAAGTCGGGTATTCGGATACCAGTAGGAAACCTGCGTCAATTTGCTTGGTGACCTCTTCCTTAATCTTGATGGCCCAGTCGGGGCGGATCCTTCTGAGTTTTTGTTTGATGGGTCGGGCCTCGGGGTCAAGAGGGATCCGGTGCTGTATAATCTCAGGATCGATTCCAGGCATGTCTTCTTAGGACCACGCGAAAACATCTTTGAAATCTTTTAATAAAGCGACTAAGCGCTCGCGTTCCTCCGAAGACAACGTGGACCCGATCTGGACCAGCCGCGGGTCCTTCTCAGTACCAACATTTACAGTAGTGATTTCATCCATTAAAGGTTTAACAAATCTCTCCTGCTCTTGCTCAATTAAGCGTTACAAAATCGGAGGAATTTCTTCCTCGTCGTTTTTATCAAAATTTTGAAAGTCCTTATTCAAGCAATAAATCAAAGGTACAGAAAAGTATTCAGAAACCACATCCACATCATTCTCATTAAGCACATCCAAACCGTCCGATTCTTCTGTTACAACAGATTCAAAAGAGAAAGAAAAAAACGAGCTGGACAGGACTGTGGCATCCGGGTTGTCACCCTCAGGAATACCGAACTCAGACTCAGTTGAGCTGGAACCTGATTCCGACTCACAAGACTCGGTGGAATCAGATTCTGGCTCACTACCTGACCCGGTGCTGCTTGACAAAAATCCCTCCTCGTACTTCCAAATAAGAGAAGGTGCGATAGATGCATCCAGAATGTTTGCTGGTAGGTCCGCAGCCGTTTCATTCCCGATCATGGACACCGAAAAGTTATCCCCCAAGCACTTCTGCTCGATCGGAGGATCTGAAAGTAGACAAGCCAGTGCTACCCCCATTTCGATTTCAACGTCCTCATACTCCACTTTCTTGTTCTGCTCAGCCTCGGCTAATGGGTCCGTCTGCTCTTCGGCAACGTCACCCCCGGATAACTGCAGGTCGAAGAAGATCTCAAACCCCGGCACGCGCTTCCTCTCCGCGTTCAACCATGGTTTTGGGAAGCCACAAAATGGAAAGTTCTCTCCTTCCCGGACGAAGCGTCCGTTTGGGGTATCCTGGATGGGTCGGTGCATTAACTCAAAAGGCTTCCTTGCCTGCTTTGCTCTGGCTCTCCTAGCCATCTCCTTGCCTTTCCTTATCCAATCCTCTTTGGTGAGTAGATAACCCAAACCAAAGGTATGTGGGTTGTGTGGCACTTCGGCCAATGCTGCGACGCCCTGCAGACCTCTTTCCTAATCCCATCCTAGGGATGTGTTGAAGCTTATTCATGAGGTATACTGATTAAGCACTGACATACACCCCATCATTAACAGCCAAAATGTTCTACATGACCCGGGCCTCAGTAGAAGTGAAACCGGATAAGAACACATCCTCCATACCGTTCTCAATTTCTAGGACTAGTGTAAACACCTCCGGCGATGGATGGATCGATGAATTTCCAAAAACAATGGCTACTCCCTTTCCATAGGGGTATTTCACCATTTGATGCAAGGTAGAAGAAACTGCCTTCACTTGATGCAGTCACGGCCGCCCCAATAGTAGATTGAAAGTGACGGGAACCTCTATGACGTGAAAGTCAATTTCATGCTGCCCCGGCCCAACCTTGGTCTGAATTTTCACTGTCCCTATGACTTCTCTGCTTGTGTTGTCGTATGCCCGAATCACCTGGGCTGTCGGCACAAAGTCCGCAGTCTTTAAACCGATTGCATAGGCAGTCCTTGCTGGACACACATTGATGGCGGACCCTGTGTCGACAAGCACCACGAGTATCCATTTGTTTCTGCACTCCACAGAGATGTAGAGTGGCTTGTTATGGTTCGCACCCTCAGGTGGCAGTTCTTTGTCAGAAAAAGTCAACATCGGGGTAGCTCCTCCCGAAAAAACAAAGCCCACCAGCTGTTCGGGCGTGGTGTCTATTGAGAGCTTGGCCTTGTCCATGGTCGATAAGACAGCCTGTCTGTGCACTCGCGATGCCATAAACAGTCCCCAAATAGAGATGTCTGCCTGTATCTTTTTCAATTGTTTGAGCACGGCTTCGTCTTCAAGTTGCTTCTCTTTCTGTTTCTCAGCCTCCTTATCCTTCCCAGATGCCTCTGGCTGATCTAGATGTGGAGGCTTGAAATATCGTCCACTCCTTGTCATATGATCGACCCCGCCGATGTACCAGGTATCGTCCAGCTGGTTACTTCCCCAATCCTCATCCGTGTGGGCAAGATATAAATCGTCGTCTTCCCACCACATTCCATCGACAGCCGACAGACACCTATCCGGCTCCAGTATGATCACACTCGCAGTACTTTCCGTCCACATGCTCGCAGCATTCTCCGTCCTTGTATACGCAGCACTTTCAGTTCCCAAATGGGCTTTAGCTTTCCTGATTCTCTCAGAATCCTCAAACCTTTCCTGTTCCGACTGTGTCAGTACAGCTGGCTGTCCAATAATTCCCGTATTCAAAATGCTCCGATCTTGAGCGAAATCCTTGACACTGGCACTCTCCGACGATGTACTCTACTCTTCGGCCCTTCCGGCCGTTACTGACATTCTCGCCCCTGCCGGGCCTCGTTCTGGTTGGAATTCTTCCACAACATCCGGTTGATCATCCAACCACCCGGTAACCTCTGTCGATTCCTCATAATCAAACCAGTTGACTACTGCGTCCCCTGGGTCTTGGTCATTGAAAAAATGGAGGTTGGCAAGGTCCTCTTCCGTAGCCGTCAAATTATCTGTCTCCTGCTCAAATCCATCCCATCAGATCATACACAGCTCTGCCCTCTCTGACAACTCTACAATGGGCTGAACTTGGACTACTGACAGATTATAATCACTCGAATTGTAGGCTTCCTCAGTAGAATTCCCAGATTCCTCAGATTCTGGCTCAACAATCCCATTCTCCTCTGAAATCATCCCTGTCCCATCTTCGATGGTCATCACCATTGGCTCTGGTTGGGTTCTGGAGATGTCCAACATGCACAAGTCAGTGCAGTCAAGAAGGAACACCTCCGGCTTGGGTAGGTAGGAAGAAGTGATATATATGCTAGGATCGTAAGACACGACCTCAGTGTGGATAAAATTAATTCTTTTGGGAGGTGGAGCTTGGTTGTGTAATGGGAGAGGGTTTGTTGTAACATTAGGTTTCTCGGGAGGCAAAATCACCCCGTTATCGATGAGATCTTGAACCTCATGACGTAATCAGAAGCACTGGTCGGTGTCATGACCGTGCTGTTGGTGAAATGCGCAATATTTGGCTGGGTTGTGGGTAGGGGGAAGTCTTTCTGGCAATGGCCGCGGCTCTAGGGACTTCAAGCGCCCTTTTCTGATTAAGACCCCCAGAGCTTTGGACAGGGGCATATATAGTGGAGCGAAGGTTCTTTGGTTTTTGGCTGGGTATCTGGCTGTTTGTGTATTGCTTCCGGATGCACCGGAGAAAGACGTAGCTGCCATGGGTCTTGGAGGGGGAGGGGGAATGGCGGTGACCATGCTCACTTCTGAGGCTCTTGCAGTTGTAACGCCGCTCGAGCCTGTATTGGTGTTGCGATTGAAAGTTCTTCTGGGTTGCTCCCAATCATTATCAATTAAGCCTTGCTTCAAGGCATTCTCAATCTGTACTCCCATCTCATGCAGATCAGCAAAGGTAGGGAAGGGGAGCACGATCATTTTCTGCATCAGCTTAGGCTGAAGATTGCGCACAATCATCCGAATTTGATCTTTATCTGTGGGCCTTAGGGTCATCATTGAGGCCTTAGCCCTCTATCTGGTCATGAACTCCGAAAAGCTCTCTTTAGGCTCCTGCCTCGTTGTCTCAAGATCACGGGTCGTAATCTCGATTTGTGTGTTATACGAGTATTGCGCAATGAAGGCCTCAGCCATCTCGTCCCAATTTCTCTTGACATCATCTTCTAATTTGGCGTACCAGATGGCCGCCACACCCGACAGGGTCCGGCCGCATAGAGACAGCTCTGGTGAGGCCCATCGGCCTTAAGATGTCTGAAAACAAACGCAAGTGTACCATAGGATCCCCGGATCCATCAAACTGGTCGATGTGCGACATCTTGAATCGGTCCGGCAACGTCACAGTTGCGTCGGTGTACCCATCTTCAATATCAGGGATGGTCTTGACTCCGTGGGATCTCTTGAACAGCTTTTCAAGCTTGCTCAACTTCAATGCGGTGGGATCTGTCTCGAACTCAAAGGGAGAGTCCGGTAGGTTGGTGGGTGTTTTGGATAACTGGGGTAGGATTGGGGGCGGAGGTGGCCCTGTGGGAATGTCCGTATCATTCTGAACATTAGTTGTCTCCCCGAGTATTGGAACTCCTAGCGGGGGAGGAGCTTGATGCGAAGCAGATGCTCCGGCTTGCTGTTGTAGCCTTACGATTAACTCTGCTTGTTCAGTCATAACTGTGGCCTGTTGCTTGGCGAACTCCGCCTGTCGGACAGCGTCTTGCTGCATAGTTTTCATGCTCTCTTGGAGCTGGCGCACCGTCTCCTCTAAGCTCGCCATACTGCTTTGATCTAATTGAATTTCTGGTATATATTCCCTCTCGGCGGGAGAAACAGAACCCTGATCTCTACTATACTCAAGTGGGGTAGATAAAGCCCTCTATACTGATCGCTGAACTGATATTCTCTGCCTAACTGCCCTCCGTCTAGGAACCGGGGGTAATGAGTAGTACACTGGTTGTCCGTCTACCAGATCCTCAGATCGATGGAGTCGGCGACCTCTAATCCAGGGTGCTTGGGGAATATCTACTGGGTCAAAAGCAATCATGCTAAACTACCTAGCAAAAAGACAAATAAAGCGATAATAAGGAAATAAACGACCCGACAAACGGACAGCATAACAGCTTAAATAAACATAACACATGGTTGGGCATGACAACACCCTGTCGATAAGCTGAGTACACTGTTCTCAAACACTGATCATTATTCCCCAATCACTGTCCCCAAAGCTGGATCTGATACCCGCAGATAACTGATTAAAATACTGGTGCCCGCAGGCCTGATGCCCAAACTTGCAAACTGATACGTGCAATCCTGTAGAGGCCAACTCTAAGAGCACATAGCAGATAAGTGAGGGGCAAAACACCCCTATGTTGGGGTAGGTTTTCCCTGTCTTATTTTGTCAGGAGCTAGGGTTTCACTACGCACACAGCGGTTTCAAACAACCTATAATCGGGTAAGCAACCTGTCCTAGTTTGGAATGGTCACTATGGATTCCGAATATGCACTAGGTCGAATCGTCAAAAGGGTGCCTCGGTAAAAACCGGGGTTTGTGTTCCCATACTGGCAGAGCCCGCAACCGGTCAGCCTTATGGTCATGCCTTGACAAGGCAAGCCTCCGACAAACCGTTCAGGAATAGCAGATGGCCAACACGGTGTCCTAGGCGCACCAATGCACATGCAATGCAAAGAAACACATAAGTGTAGTCAAAACAAAATATCATGAGTTCGAGTCAAGTTCTCTATTAATCCCCAGCAGAGTCGCCAGAAACTGTAGACGTCCCCGAACGCCCCGGGAGGATGAGTCCCGTTCTGTTCATTTTGGGCTCACTACAGTTCAGGACTCTCAAATTGTCACGGTTCTTAATCTGAACCAAAGAGTCCAAATCCGGCAAATCGTTTTGAAAAATAGATTTTTGTAAAGAAGTGCCAAACATGGACTGCTTTGCCAGATACAGAGTCGCCACCTAAATATTTTATTTTGGGAGAATTTAGGAAACCCTAACTCGTTTGCCTAAGGCCACATGTCCGTCATCACCAAAGATGCCTCGGCTCGGGAACTTGGGTACGATTGGGGAAGGTCAGCTATGAGCACCCCCTCTCGCTCGATCCGAAGATCGGCCTCTACTAACCATGATATCTTGTTTTGAAAACATTATGCGTTCTTATTCCGGTTATTAGACTAGATTTGCTATGTGATGAGCACAACATATAAGTATAGACTGAATCGCCTAAGTTAGAACAAAACATTTCATGTTTGTTTTTTAAAGCAGTTTGCTACTCGTAAGTAGGCTAAAATGTAGATTTTGCCACCCTCAAGTGGGCTTTAGAAAAGATGGTTTTTGTCACTATCAAGTGGGCTTAAAACTCACGGTTTTAATGCATTATTCCAATTCAGGTAATTCAACCTCCATCCACAGGCATTCAAGCAGTTATATCACATAAGCAAATAGCCTCATTGTAATCATGCTGTCATGACAACACTCACACGCATGCAAGGATGCTAAAGCGTAAAAGCTTACCGAGTACTCCAAGCCAAAACCAAAGTTATGTTAGAAATCCATGCATGATCCTAACTATACAGAAATGCCTAATGCAACACATGCAGGAATGCGAATACAATAGGCTCGGCTATTCTAAAAATGACATGCGAAATGCTACAACTAACATGTATTCAATTTGGAATTGAAATACAAATGTAGTTAGTATGATGCGCCGAGCCCGATGCATGCAAGACAAATGTATGAATGCACGCATGCATAACATAAGGTATGCTAATTTAAATATGTCATAATACTAACCATCGAAAGCTGGTAAATAAAAGGGAAGAAAGAAGTGGGGTTGGAAGACATACACACACTCACACACACTTATTACACAATTGCCCTCACTCGGAGGATCCAAAAGAATAATACAGTCCGAATAATGAATCAACTATCCTAGCTAATTAATTATTACAGACCCTCTTAATTAATTAACAAATTAATCACAAAAATAATTTAAATGTGAAGCTAAAGAGACTACCGCAGCTCTGCCTCAGAATG
>NW_021025937.1:1069471-1110452 GCF_004153795.1 Camellia sinensis | reverse complement strand
TTTGCAAAGGCATCCATAACCTGAATATAGCAAGCATGCAATGTGCTAATCATGCAAGAGGCAATACAATGCAATTTAACATGTGATGCAAACATGGTACAATGCAAGCATGCAACGAGAGGCAATAAGTCAAACATACAACTATGTACAAGAATGGACTTAGACTGAAATGGGATGCCTCAGCCACACCCTAAAACAGTGGCCAAAAAGGTCAAAAATGGCACAACTTATGCATGCAAGCATGCACACACCAAGGCCTATCATCTAAGCATGGAAGGAGACAACTCTAAGCAAACTTAAAGGCAATATGCTTGGACATTAAACACTCATGTTAAACTCTGAAAAGCATGCAAAAGATGACACCAAGACATGCTAGGGAATGGATACAAAATAGAAGGTATTCAAGGCCACAAAAGAGAGCATTGCTCAACACCTACCCCAAGCAAACATGGCATGAACTAAGAAACCCAAAATAGAGTTTTTATGCATCAAAATATGCCCCAAAACCCACTGATATGGCAGCCCCAAAAACTTAAATACATAAGCATGCACAATGCTCATTTCAAGGCACAAAAGGACACCTCTTCAAGGCATGAAAAGGGTGATGATACAAGCATAGGAACATGGATTAGGGATTGAAATGGCATGTGAAATGACTCCAAATCATTGAAACAACCCAACTAAAACATGCGCATAACTCACACCCTCAAGGCTCACAAGCCAAAATACAAAGGGGCTATACCAAACATGGTAAATATGATCAAATAAGCTCCCAACAGACCTTAAGCATGGTAAGACATGGCTAAGAACTTCACAAAGTTAGACCGAAACATGAGAGCATAGTAGGTTAAATGCATGATGTACTTCTAGGCATAACGGGGGAATACAAAGCAAGTATATTATGCATGCAAGGGACCTTTAATCCGACCAAAAACAGAGGCATAATATGACCCAATAACACCCAAAAATCTCTAGAATGAAGCTAAGAACAACTAATCATGCATGCTACCCTTATGGGCCAAAAATGCAAACAAAAGAGAGACCAAAGGAGAGGGGTGTCCCTCCCCTATGCAATACTTCAAAACCCCTTCTTCACCACTGAAAATCCACTGGATTTCAGTGGTGAGAAGGCCAATACACAAAAGTCCCCAAAGCTTATCAAAGAGAGCACAAAAAGGGCCAAACAAGGCCTAAGAGGGGGAGATCAACCCCAAACAACAAAATGACCTTAATGAAGTATCTTAAGCATGCAAATAAAAGACTTTTTTTAATTATACACGAAGCTCAAATCAGTATGCAAAGTAGGTCAAAAGCTAGTGCAAGATTGGAGAATCTAAAGCAAAAGTGTTATCCTTGAAGAACACCTCAAGAACAGCAAGTCCAGCCACTTTCTTCTGATCAAAACCAGCTCAAAACCTCAAGAATAAACCCTCAACACCTCCCAAAGTCAAAGTATGGTGTAATGGTGTGTGTTTTAGTGCAAAAGTAAGAACAAATCACCATTTTAGGCTCTCAAACACACACAAATGAAGAGAGAGAGGGAGATATAGAGAGATAAGATGTATGTATCAGAATATATATGTTCTAGGTCTGATTTTGCTCAACCAAAAACAAAGGAGAGGGTTTGTCTCCTTATATAGACCATCCAAAAATGCTAAGCTTCCAAGAGAAGCTAAATAAAAGGATCAAGGCTTCTTCAAGAAGCCAAGGCAAAAGGGCCAAGGCTTCCTGAGGAAGCTGAGGCAGGGGCCAAGCTTCTTGAGGAAGCTAAGACAAAGGTCCAAGCTTCCTCAAGAAGCTAGACCAAAAGGGTGCAAAAGGGGCAAAACAGCCACAGATGTGCACGGGGGCAGGGTTTGTGCATTCCAGTTGGCACAGCTGGCATGCACCATGCCTGAAAAAGGCAAAAATGTGGTACCGGCCAGAAAAGGAGGCCATCGGCCAAACAGGTGGTCGGCCGGCCACACAAAATGCCGACCGGCCAATGGATTATTTCACCAATGGCCGGTAGCCTCAAAACACGGCCGGTGGCCTCAATCTATGGCCGGTGGGTATCAGGGGTAGCTAGCAAGCTACTCTATACCCTTAGGTGCAAAAACAAACAAGTCCTTGGTGTAAAACCAAGCACAGAACAAGCAAGTCGAGAGATTCTGAGGTAAGGTGCGTAGCCAAGACCTCCAGGAACTCAAAACAAACATGAACATGGATGATTACCGAGTGTTCAAGCGGTGACGTCCAAGTCTTGAGGATGGTCAAAAATAGGGTGTTTACAGCGGACTGCATGAACTCAGAGTGTACGCTCGAGCGTGAAGTTCCTCGCTCGAGCGTGGATCCAAAATCTGGAATTTCCAAATTTGTCTCCAAGCATGAAACTCAATATTCAAAGCATCAAATTCGATCCTTTTGGGCTAATTTTCTGAAAAACACTTTAAAACTCATATTATGACATGTTTCAAAGATCAATTTGCAAAATCAAAGCCCAAAGGTAGTTCAATTGAACCCATTTCCAAACAAAACTTCAAGAACATGATTGTAAAGAGAATGAGATGGAGAAAGATTAGAGAGGAGGGTAATAAAAGAATTGTATAAATTATAAAAATAAAAAATAAATAAAATAAAATTTGAAGGGGTAAAGAGTTAGATTGGTGGTGTACGTAGAATCACTTTTTCTTTTTTTCTTCCCAATTTTATCCATGTGTGAAATTACCTTTAAGGACAAAACACTAAAATTAAATATATTTTGTTATCTCCTTACAGCCCTTAGTCTTCAATCCCTACTCCTCTTTTCCCTTTCTTAATTTTTCTTTTCTCTTACACTTCTCTTTTCAAAAAGTGAGAATCATAGTGTTTTGATCATTAAAGAAAGCAATGGATGAAGAAACAATAGTGAAGAACCATCAAAATAGTGAAATGGTGAGTTTTCTTATTTATTTGGTAGGTTTTTGTTTCGTTTTTCTAAACCGGTATTCGACTTTCGTTCGGTGGTTCGAAATCAAACAAAATAAAATAGTCTGGCATCGCATTGCCGAACAAAAAATATAAGTCTCGTAATCAACTACTCAAAAAAAGATACATTTCCGATAACCCCAAACCGAATTTTTTTAATTTGTTCGGCTTCTCATTACCATGTATTTTCAGTTTCACTTTTTTTATATTTTTTATTTTTTTGCCTGAAGAATTATACTTATACTCATTGCAACAATGCAAGTACTGCTATATTAGTGGACTCTAGTCATGAATTCATTACAGATGAGGTTTGTTAAGTTTTTTTTATGAATACATTTTTTTTTAATTTATATTGAGTTTTATTAATAATTTGACGTTTAAATGTATTTGTTATCTTTAGATTTTTAGTAGTCGTGAAGCATTAATTAATGGGCTTCTGACATTGGGAAGAAGACTAGATTTGTCATTGTTATGAAGACATCAGATACGGGAGGCAATGCAGAAAACCAAGACTTACACTTGCTTGTGAAAGAAGTGATTACTATAGAGACAACAAGAAGATCAAGGGGGAACGATTGAGGTTGACAGGTTCTAAAAAGTGTAGATGTCTATTTCTATTAAGGGGAAAAATTACCTACAAATTACCAAGACGAATTGTGATAACATGTTTGATTGATAGATGCAAACAATGACAGATTTTATGGATACTTTACAGGTATTCATACACTTGATGTTTTTATGAATAATTTTATCGATACTTTTTATGTATGATTTTATGAATGCGTGTTTGATTTATGAATTTTTTTATGGATGTTTAAAGGAAAAAGTAAATCTTTCAATGTGGAACGACGAGGGCCTAGACAACTCTATTGTAGTTTGGCAACGTGACACTAGAGTAATCTCATTTGTATAGCAATGTATCACTGAACAGGCACTTCACAAGTGGCCCAAATTAATTTCTTATTATCATCTAATTGGATGGCAACATAATGTTGGGGGAAAAAAAAATATTGTTCGATTACATGGTACTGGAGTAATTCAAATTAATTGGCATTGTACTACCAAATAGGCCCACCACAAATTAAAAATCATTGTTTGGAAGGAAGTGGCTCTGTAAATGTATAGCAACAAAATGCTAGAGAAATCTATTTTTTCCGACATCATAACACCGAAATAATGTAAATTGTTTAGCATTGTGTTACCAAACAGGCACTTCACTATGGGCTGTAATGCCTTTGTTGTGAAGTAAATTGAAATTATCCAATTGAACGGCAACATGATGCTGGAAAAAAATAGTTTGTATGGTAACACAACACTAGATAATTCAAATTCATTAGCATTCTATTACCGAACAGGCCCAGCACAAATTAGAAAATCATTGTTTTGAAGAAAGTGCCTCTGTAAATGTATAGCAATAAAATGTTGGAGAGATCTATTTTTGTCGGCAACATAACACCGGAATAAGGGAAATTTTTTAGCAGTGTACCACTGAACTGGGCTATAGCGCTGAAAAAACAATGTTACTTCCAGAAAATAGCACCGTATCACTTTAATAGAATTATAATGCATTACAAACAATAACAAATCTATATGTTCACCAAAATGATAACACTTCATTACTTCTCCAACCAAACATCCAATTTACATTTGATCCAAGACATCTACAAAAACTATGGCAAAAACTATGCCATTAGGAGAAAGTATATCCTAAACTATGTACGAGCTATACATTCACAAAAACTATGCCATCCAAAAGAAAACTAGATCCCAACTCTCATGTACGGTAAACATAAAAGTATATGTCAAACTCTATATAGGTTAGACATTCACAAAAACTGTGCCATCAAACAAAAATTAGATCCCAACTCTCATGTATGATCAACACATTCACATTAAAAAAAAAAAAAAAACACTGGATCTCAATCCTTATGTGCGGTCCATCCTACGACGTTTATGGTAGCAGACTTGATGTTGTGTAAGTGTCGATGTAGATCCCCCACTCTGTCCATCAAGAACTTGCAACATCCTACCAATGGTTTCATACGGCATGTTAGGGTACAAGACACACTCATCACGACCGAGCCTATAGACTGCAACACCAACACTGAAAGCAGCATCATTACACTGAAAAAAAAAATGATGAAAATCATACTTAGTGTTTGATTTATAGTGAACCACTTAAAAGTTAAATAAGTTAATTCACAATTCACTTACCCACTTGGGATCCATATTAACATAATTCTCTGGATGTTGAACATGTGGATCAAACTAAGAGTGATGTTGTACCTCGACTTTCTTCGCGCTCCCCTTTCAGAGAAGCTCGAATTGGTCCTACACTTCGGACTCCTGTCACGGTTCTGAATCTAATCTCACAAAGTGCAATGTGAGACTGATAAACACCAAAGAGTCCAAATCCGGCAAATCGTTTTGAAAATTTGATTTTGAATCAAAAAGCGCCAAAAATAGACTACTTTGCCAGATTATAGAGCCGTACGGAAGAGAGTGATGTATATGCTGGGGTCGTACAGCACATCCAATGTTTGGATAAGGTTTATTTGCCTCGGTGGAGGGGCTTGATTATGTGGTGGAAGGGGGTTTGTAGTGACGTTTGGCTTTTGGGAAGGCGCTATCACTTTGTTGTCAATGAGATCCTGAATCTCATGACGTAATCTAAAGCATAGGTCGGTATCATGACCATGCTGCTGGTGGAAAGCGCAATACTTGGCCAGGTTGTGTGTACGAGGGAGGGGATTAGGCAATGGGTGCGGCTCTAAGGGCTTCAAATGCCTTTTTTTGAGCAGGACCCTCAAGGCTGCTGACAGCGGCATATAGAGTGAGGTAAAAACCCTCTGGCCTCGGGTTGGTGCTTTGCAGGTTGTGAGGTTGTCTCAGATGTGCTAGCAAAGGGGGTGGTTGTTTTCGGTGTGGTGGTGACCATACCAACATCAGAGGTGTAACGCCCTCAAAATAATACATAGAAACCCACATTATTGACATGCATAGACATAAGTAAACAAAACTTAATTCCATTCATCAAAGTATTCCTTACAAATGTATTACATGTTGACAACAAAAGTAAATGCCCTATAGGCTTACAACTTTCCAAGCCAACACTTGGTTACACAAAAATAGAGTACTAACTCTTTACACGAAATAAGCCCTTGGCTTGATATACATGTAATACAAAATGATAATCACAAAAAGAGAAGCCTTCAACTTCTACAACCTCCCAAGCTAAGACCTTGGAGGTGGCATCTCACCCGCACCTGAAAATAATGTGTCATATAGGGTGAGCCAACGTCCAGTAGAGATATGCTAAACATAATATGAGCAATAACTAAAACATTAGCATTGATAAATGTTTAACTCACAAAAACCGAATTATAACACATTTTAGTCCCATGACAAACATGTGCAAGTTTCATTCTGTTTTCCTTTACTTAGTAGTTTCGATTTTATAAACATGGCTCAGAACCTGGCCAAACAATTCCCATGAGACTATGGCTCATGTTAAAAACCTTCCCAATATCAACAGTTCAAATGAATTAAAATTCATAACAAACACTTCCATACTTCATAAATGATACACAGATTTGCTGTACCAATGGATATCAAAACACTTCCATACTTCATAAATGATACACAGATTTGCTGTACCAATGGATATCAAAACACTTCCATACTTTATAAATGATACATAGATTTGTTGTATCAATGGAGTCCATCTCCTATCTCCTCCCAAATGATATCCGGTTTAGGAGTCCATCCCCTATCTCCTCCCAAATGATATCCGGTTTAGGAGTCCATCCCCTATCTCCTCCCAAACCGTGGAGTACATCCCCTATCTTCTCCCACACAATACAATGTATATAAACAATTATCATATACATGACAAATTAATACACAGATTCGATGTATTATTCCAACCGTCATATAAGAGAACATATTCAACTGATTAGTTTTAATTCACCTAATCATCATGTAGTGTCTACAACAATCAAGACTATCCTCCACCGATAGCCAAAGCAAATATTTCTAAATAGATAATAAATGCATCAACAGATAAATTCTCAACATTTTCAAAGGTAAGTGACCAATAATTCTAACTCCACCATTTAATCTCATATAAAGCCAATTTCATCATTTCCAACTCAATTTCATATTTCCATGACTTTCCAAATTAATTATGCAAATTAATTTATCACAATAAAATTAGGGCTTTTTCCCCCTTTTTCTCAAAATTGACCCAAAGGCTCAAAATATCTTCAATAACATCAATACCCTCATTTTATGACCCAAATTACACAAATGTGGGTCAAAATAACAAAACCCCTCTTTATAACTTTTGAAACCCTAATGCCCAAAATTACCCAACATCAACATTAAATCAAAATGACCAAAAGCTTATGTCAAAGACCTATACATGAGTAGTTATCCCTACCTCAAATTCGGAGCTCAATGGAGAAGATGAAGAATTTCCAAGTGCTCCAAACCCCAAGATTTTTGGATCAAAATGAAGAGCAAGCCAAACCCCACACTTTTCGCAAAAGAACTAAGGAAGGAGACCACTCAAACTAGATCAAACCTAAGAGAGAAGTAGTGTTTTAGAGAGAGAAGCTCTCCAATGGAGGTTTTGAAATGTTAGAGAGAGAGAAGACGTCAAAAAGTGATCCAAAAAGTCACTTTTCGGACTGATATAAAAATCGCCCCGCTCGAGTGTCAGACACAGACTCACGCTCGAGCGTGAAAAGCGACGCTCGAGTGTCCATTGCACACGTCCAGAAGTTTTGCAGACCAGACTCCCCGCTCGAGCGTCAAAATCCCCGCTCAAGCGGAGGAAAAAAATCAAAAAGGCCCGTTCGAGCGTCAAAGCCCCGCTTGAGCATCCAAAGACCTTTAGAAAAAATACTAGGAGAGGAATATTCATGCTCGAGCAGAGAAACAACAACAAAGGGCCCGCTCGAGCGTCGAAAGCCCCACTCGAGCATGAAGGCCAAATTCTGGGCATCTACTCTTGGTTTCCAAACACAACCAACTTGTTTCAAACCTGCCCAACACAACCCAAGACTCAAATACCAAGAGTAAAGGACGGAAATGAGAATACGACAACAACACATCCATGGAATTAATTCTGGAATACAGTAAATAAGGGAAGGGAAACCGGGATCGCTATAAGAGGTCGTTGCAGCTACATTACTACTTGTAGCCACATTGGAACCATGTGTAAAAGCCCTCTTGGGCTACTCTTTCTCATGGTCAATCAGACCTTGTTTCATTGCATCCTCTATCTGCATCCCTATCTTATGGAGGTTAGCAAACGTTGACAGAGGTAGGACTATCATTTTCTACAGCAGCCTCGATTGCAAGTTATGGACCATCATCCAGATTTGGTCCTTTTCAGCTGGTTGGGTTATCATCATGGAGGCCTTGGCTCTCCATCGGGTTACAAAGTTAGAGAATCCTTCCTTTTACTGTTGGCGGGTTGCCTCGAGATCACGGGTTGTGACCTCGATCTGTGTGTTATAGGAGTATTGTAGTACGAAAGCCTCAGCCATTTCCTCCCAATTCCTTTTTACAGAGTCCTCGAGTTTAGCATACCAGATGGCCGCAATACCCGACAGGGTCCGGCCAAAGAGGGATAACTTCTGCAGTCTGGACAGGCCCATTAGCCGCAGAATATCTGAGAATAGCCACAAGTGGACAATAGGATCATCTGAGCCGTCGAAGCGGTCTATGTGTGGCATTTTAAATCTATCCAGCAATGTTACCGCTGAATTTGTATAGTCGTCCTCTATGTCTGGGATCGAGTTGACACCCTGAGCCCGTTTAAACAGCTTCTCAAGCTTGCTCACATTTAGAACGGTAGGGTCAACCTCAAACTCAAAGGGGGCCTCTATTGGATAGACCGGTGCTTTGGAAGTCTGGAGTGGAACTGGCTCTGTCAGAATGCCCGTATTCTCCTGGACATTGGTTGTATCCCCGGCTATTGGAACCCTGACTAGGGGTGGGTGTGAAGCAAAAGCTACTACCTGCTGTGGTTGTTGTTGCTGCTGAAGCCTAGCAATCAGTTCAGCTTACTGGGTTGCAATTTTCGCTTAGCGGGTGGTGACTTTTGCTTGGTGAGCAGCATCCAACTGCATGGCCTCGATAGTTTGTTGAAGTTGATGCAACATATCCTCCATATTGTATAGGGGGTGCTGATCTATCAGAACCGGTATGTATTCTCTTTCTGTAGTGGAAGCAAAAAATTGGATTTCACTGAGCACAGGTGATTGACGAACTGGTGAATTATATCGAACTCTCCTCCGTCTTGTAACCGGGAGTAGCGAAGCAAACATTAGTTGTCCTCTCACAAGATCCCCAGATCGATAAAGCCACCTTACTCCGGTCCAGAGTGCTTGGGGGGTAACTACCTCGTCGGAGGCAATTGTGAAATGCTACCTTGCGAAAGAAAATAAAGCAAAAGAAAAGAAACAACAATCAGCAAACGCATAGCACCTCGGCTTAGATAGAAACAACACGCAGTCATAATCATAAGCTGAACAATCTGTACTCAAACACTGATTTCTGCCTGAAAACTGATACCCCCAAACTGATACCCAGACTTGCAACTAATACATACATTCCTACAGAGTTTCACTCTAAAAACACGTATCAAACAAGTAAGAGCCAAAACACCCCTATGGTGGGGTAAGGTTTCCCTATCCTAATTTCGTCAGGAATTAGGGGTTCCCTATGCAAGAAAACGATTTCAAACATACCTACATTCGAGTGAGTAACCTATCCTAGTTTGGAACAGTCTCTAAGGCTTCCGATATGCAACTAGGTCGATTGGTCAAATGGGGTGCCTCAGCAAGACTACCTAATATACCTCTCGCTCCTAACACCAACAAGTGAAATGAGGATCAAATGGTACAACGGTAGTCCAGATCCAAGGTTTGTGTTCCCATCGTGGCAGAGCCCACAACCGGTCAGCCTTATTGCACGTTTTCCCAAGAAAGCCTTCGGCAAACCGCTCAAGAATAGTAGATGGCAAACATTGTGACTTAGGCACACCAATGCAAATGCAATGCAAAGAAACACATAAGTGTAAATAAAACAACATATCATGGGTTCGAGTCAAGTTCTCTAAGTCCCCAGCAGAGTCGCCAAAAACTGTAGCTCGACTTTCTTCGCGCCCTCCTTTCGAAGAAGCTCAAATTGGTCCTACAGTTTGGACTCCTATCATGGTTCTAAATCAAATATCACAAAGTGCAATGTGAGACTGATAAACACCAAAGGGTCCAAATCCAACAAATCGTTTTGGAAAATTGATTTTGAATAAAAAAACACCAAAAATGAACTGTTTTGCTAGATTATAGAGTCGCCACCTAAATATTTTATTATTGGGGAAATTTAGGAAACCTTGACTCGTGCCTAAGGCCACATGTCCATCATCACCAAAGTTGCCTTGGCTCGGGAACTTGGGTGCAAGAAGGGAAGGTCCTGAAATGAGCACCCCCGCTCGCCTGATCAAAGGATCGGCCTCTACTAACCATGATATGTTGTTTTATAAATCTCATGTGTTCTTATCCAGTTATAGCTAACTTTACTATGTGACGTACATGCAAGCAAGTATAGACTAAATCGCAAGAATTGGAACAAAATAACTCATGTTTGTTTTCGAAAATGGTTTGGATTTGCAACCCTCAAGTGGGCTAAAACGCGGATTTGCCATCAAACATGATGGGCTTGAAACATGATTTGCCATTTCGCAAAGTGGGCTTAAAACTCATATTCATCGAATTGTTCCAATTCAAGCAATAAAGCCTTCATCCATAGGCATTCATGCAGTTTAGCATTTAAGCACATAGCCTCATGGCAAGCATACTATCATGGTAACACTCACACTTATGCAAGTATGCTAAAGCGTAAAAGCTTACCAAGTACGCCAAGCCAAAACAAAAACTAGTTAGAAAATAATGCATAATCCTAACTATACAAAATGCCGAATGCAACACATGCAATATGCTATTAAGATAGGCTCGGCTACCTAACATATTTGTTTTCAACAATTTGATAGCATGCTTTTAAATATGTATTCATCAAAGTAATATGAAACGACAATGCAGTTTGAATGATGCGCCGAGCCTCGGTGCATGCAAGACAAATGAATGATGCAAACATGCGAGCATAAGGTATGCTAATCGAAAATGTCCCTAATCTAAGCATCAAAAGCGGTTAAGTAAAAAGGAGAAGGACGTGAGGTTGGAAGACATGCACCCACGCACGCACACTTATTACAACATTATGTCCTCGCGAAGGAGGGTTCGAATGAATAAGAGCTAAGCTAATCTAAGCTAAGCTAATCAAACTAGTCTAATTAATTATTACAAATCAAATGAATAACTAGCAAACTACTAATTATTACAACACTTAACTAATTAGCAAACTAGTTAATTAAAACAACATGTACACTAACTAATCATGTAGAACACTGAACTACACTGCCTCAGGTCTGCTTTGGGAGGTAAGAGATGCATACACTCGGTTTTCATCTCGAAAAGCTCTTCAGTTTGCTCTTGAGAGGCTCTGTTTGCAGGTTTGACCATAATCCAGGACCTTTCTGCTCCATCCAACCAATTCAACGCTGAGGATTGCACCAGTGGCCTGCCGGCCATGAATGCTTGCTGCCAGCCACCTAGCAGCCAAAAAAGTGTGCTGCTGACCAAAAGTGAGCCACTGCCAGCCACTGGTGCTCTAAGTCACCACACTGCAACAGAGCACAAACAGAGAAAAAAAGAGGGTTTTCCAAGGATATGTTTGTACTGTGCACCTCCTTATCATCTCCAAACATCAAAGGAGTGGCAATCTTGGATCCAAAACCAACAATTAATCATTTTCGATGCATGATGGCCAAAGATCCAAGTTGTACACTTTCAATAAATGCACAAATATGACACAAAGGACCACCACCCTATCATGCATGATCAAGGGTGATGGAGACAAAGGAGATTGGCTCATTTCATCACTTTGAGTATGAAATGCTCCATCTACCTTGTGTTCAATAGAACGTCTGATTGAACACAACAATGCTTAACTTGCTCAAGTTTTACTTGTCATGTTTTATTTACTCATTTTAGTTACCAATCCATTCTTTAACCAATTAGGTCCAAAGTTAGAGTCCTCTAATAAGAGAGGTGTTAATCAAGGGAGGGTTTAAGGCAAGAGAGGGATCATGCCTTTGGTTAGTAGAAACCCTCAAAAGAGGATCAAAACCATTAAGCACAAGTCTCAATCTCAAGCTTAAACACAACCCTAAGGCTAACCAACCCTCAAAGCAAATGAAAAAGTGATGAAATGAGGGAGGTTGCAGATATTTCAGTGCTGAAATTATATGCAAAATGATACTACAACATGCAAGCAACTCATGCACAACATGTTTAAAAACCAAAAACACCAAACTAGTGAAGATCACTACACAATAGGCAAGCAATACAAAGCTCAAAAGGAACAAACACTTTAAAACAGTCCTAAAATAGCTTAAAAGGAGTTCTAAAACAAGCTTGAAATAGACTAAAGATAGCCAGAATAAGAGGCCAACACATAGCACAAACTAGACTATTAAGCACAATTGCATTACAAGCATACAAAGCAAGCCTCAAGTGCTTTAACCAATCCAAAAAAGAGCTGAAACATGCCAAAATAGAGCCTCAAACATGCTTGAATTAAGCTAAGTTATGCTAGAAATCAAACTAACGTGTGAAGCAACTTAGGCATGGAAACAAGACACAAGGAGGGGAGGCTAAACCCTCCAATTTTGAACTTCAAAACATGCTTTCCACCATTAAAAATCCACTGGAATTAAATGGTTAAAAGGCCAAAAAGAAGTTGTTTTAAAAGCTTTGAAAGATGGCACAACAACTTAATGAACAAGCCACCAAAAGGGTAGACTACCCCTAATTCAAAACAAACCTCAAACCACCATTTTAGTCCATGAAAACAGAGATTTTCAGAGGTCAAAACCAGCCTCAAAATAGTATATAAAGATAGCATGACAAGTATTCAAAGTATGCTTAAAATACAAGTATTCTACCTCTTGAAGACAAGATGCAATCTAGGCACCAAAATCAAACCAAACCAAGTTAAAACCTTCTTCTAGAGCTCAAAGAGGGTCTCAAGTAGCCTCAACTCAATTGTGATCAAGTTTGATCAAGGGCTTATATGCAAAAGTGTAGAGAATTTAGGCTTTAAGGAAAAATATTTAGAGAGAGAGCATTCTAGAGAGAGAGAGAGAGAGATTTTTTTGTCTTGAAAAATTTCTAACCCTTGCACATGCAAGAGGGGTCCTCTATATATAGAAGATGCAAAATCCCCTCAAAGAGATCCAACCATCCATGTGCTAGCAGATGGTTCGACCTATGCAAACAGCTGACACAAAATATTAGAAAATATCTCCTGATACATTGGTGGCCGGTCGGTCATCAGTGTTGGCCGGCAGGGGCTCATTGATGGCCGACAGGGCATATCAATGGCCAGCAAGCCAAGATCCATGGCCGACGGTGCCCAAGGATGACCGGCAGGCCATGAACAACAACTTGCTAAAGGGAACAACACATGGTCCAAAGATGAGACGGAATGGATGCAGGGTTTGGAAAACTCAAACCTGTGGCATTCCGCTGCGGACTTCGAGTGCTCGACGAGCAATCAAACGCATTACCGAATGTACCTGCAAGAATATCCAAGTCTTGAGGACAATCAAAAATGGGGTGTCTACAGTTGCCCCTCTTTGACAGAACTCAGAGTCATAAAATGACGTGAGTGAATGTCAAAGCCCAAAGACGACCCATTTTAACAAGGCCGCAAGACTTAGACAAACATTCAAGATAACAAAACGTAGTTGCGCCTGCAGGCTGGGGCAAAAATGCAAATGGTATGCACAACGCAGAAACATAACTTATGATCATGGAATGAGGCTGTAATAAAGCACTTAAATGCACATGTCATGCAAAGATAATGCCATATTTTAAACAAACCAATGAGGTACAGTAATCTCATACATGAGAAGAAGTAAACAAATAAACACGCCACGCGTGAGAATCACAAGCCGAACCACACTTCATTCAGAAAGGATGTAAGAAAATTATGCAAACTTAACTGCGCCTCACGCAGGAACGGCTAAAACTAACTGTCAGGCGTACCCGAGGTCTCAAACAAAAATGCAACCTAGCCCATCACACCCGAGAGGAGAAAAGGGAGTGGTGTAAACACCAGAGAGTGGTATAAACATCGGAGCATGTCCCAATGTTTCTAACCAAAATAAGGTGGTATAAGCATCGGAACACGTTCCAAACGCTTCTAACCGAAAGGGTGGTATAAACATCGGGCACACGTCCCAATGTTTCTAACCAAAGGAGGTGGTATAAGCGTCGGAACACATTCCAAACGCTTCTAACCGGGAAGGTGGTATAAACATCGGGCACACGTCCCAATGTTTCAAACCAAAGGAGGTGGTATAAGCATCGGGTACACGTTCCAAACGCTTCTAACCGAGAGATGGTATAAACATCGGGCACACGTCCTAATGTCCCTAACCAAAATAAGGGTGGTATAAGCATCAGAACATGTTCTGAACGCTTTTAACCGGGAGGTGGTATAAACATCGGGCACACGTCCCAATGTTTCTAACTAAAGGAGGTGGTATAAGCGTCGAAACACGTTCCAAACGCTTCTAATTGGGAGGTGGTATAAATATCAGGCACATGTCCCAATGTCTCTAACCAAAGGAGGTGTCGGTGTAAATACCGGGCATACCCGAATGTTTCTAACCAAAGCGCGGATTCAAAGGACAGGAATGATCTTGCTTGGAGTTCCTCTGAATAAACCGTACATACAATATCTTCTGGTTGCACCAGCTTTGAATGAATCGTACATATAATATCATGCCTGCGTAAGAAAGAAACTTAACAGGTACAATACAATAAGAATGTACACTCTATGAAGATTCTATGCGAGACAAATAACCGTGAGACAATGTTAGAGATATGTTTTATGCACAATAGGCAAAAAACAAAAATAGAAGCATATTCTACGCAGCATGAGTGAGAGCATGTTCCATGCAAAATAATAACAATGCATATTCAATGCAACGTGCATACTCTATGCAAACATGGGGATGCATGTTCTATGCAATGATACAAAATGCATGTTCCATGCAACGACAAAGAAATGCACATTCTATGCAACGACAAAAGCGTATTTGACAAAGACGACTCAAAGACAACTTCCGATTTACCTCTCAGAAGAGTTACAACATGTTAAAAGGATACACCTTATTTATGTTGATGAGCGACTACCATCGCCCATTGGAAATGCGATTCTGAGCTTTCGTGAAAACATTTCGAGTCAAATACTGAGCATACCTTGCACTTCGCAGAATCCAAGGACACAAAACAGAGCCAAGGATGCAGGAGAAGATTGTGGAAACCTGCCAGCCACCAAGGGAGGCCGCCGGTCGCCGGCCACCTGCCGGTCACTGGTGGTCCTTGCTGGCCACCAATGTACCACTGTCGGCCATCGATGGCAGATTTGGGCATTTCGGACCTTTCACCCTTGGGTCTTTAAAAACAAGTGATGCCACTTCATTTCCTTACAAACCCTTGCACGAAAATGACTTTCCTCTCTCTCTAGGTGTTCCTTCTCTCTAGATTCACGCTTTCTACTCGTTTCCCAACACCCTAAACAAACTTTATTCGCTAAATCCCTCTAGTTCTCTTCACTTTGAACAGATCAGAATTTGATTTCGACGTTTCTTTCCTCATTTCCACCATTCTAGGCTCATTCCCCTCGAGTTTCTCTCAAGGTTTGTGCACTTTTCCCGATTTTGAATTTCATTGACTTTTCCTCTCTCCTAGGGTTTGATTTTTTCAAAGTTTCACCCTTTTCCTTCATTTTTCCTCATTTTTGCTCATCTTGCACCTATTTTAGATGGCGGATTATGTTCCCCATGACAGGGCTTTCCCCAAGCTTCCTCCAGTAGATTTCGAGGCAGACTTTGAGGCCGAGCCAGAGCTATTACCGCTGAGTATACGCCCCATTGATCCAGTGAGGTACCATCCCGAGACTCATATAGTACTTGTCACAGGAGGCATCAAATCCTTTACCGACTTCGTTGAGGACGCGCCAGAGAACCTTCTACTGAGAGAGCCAACATCTCATTTGTTAGCTATCGTCGTAGAGGTACGAAAACTGTCTTTCTGTAGTACTACCCTTAACTGTTTACATTTCTCGCATTGTTTTGAACTAATTACATCCCATGCACTGTCTTGATCTGACCGTATCTCATACATTACTGTTTTAATCTGATTACATCTCATGCATTGATCTGATTCAACTGTACTATCATCACTACTTTAATCTAATTGCATCTCATGCAATATGACAGGACGGATCCCACGCCTTCAGGGGCTATGGTACGACGACCGCTCAAGATTGGTACGGTGAGCTCCCAGCTAGGGTTCATGACATTATTGATGAGACAGGCTTCGGTCTCTTCTGCTCCAGCCTAACTCGGGTCGTAGCGAGCCGTCCTCTCTTAGGGGCTCTAGTGGGGAGGTGGTGGGACACCACCAACTCCTTCCATTTCTCCACCACGGGGGAGATGACGATGACCCCTTGCAACTTTGCTGTGATCACTGGCCCTGGGCGTAGAGGGTGATCTGATCCCTCTCAACCCTGATATGGGGGAATGAGAGGCAGCATAGGTCGCATTGCTTGGGGCACATCCACCGACACTCCGGTCAGGCATGGTCCGATATAGTTGGTTTGAGGAGCAGTTCAGGGGGACTGAGCCCGAGACGATTGAGGAGACAGAGCAGTACGCTAGAGGCTTCCTCATGTTCCTTTTCGACACCACCTTGTTTTCCAACAGGTGGAATACCGTGGGTCTGTATTTACTAAGCACCTTGGTAGTGCCCCATCGGGTTCAGTTCTACGATTGGGACAGAGCTGGCCTCTCCACCCTATACGGATATATGAGCTCGACTTCCCACAGGAGTAGGAGCTTGATTGGAGGCTACTGGCAGGCTTGGGAGGTACACAGCTTAGTTCTCCCTTTTCGCTTTACATTTTCTTCTTAGCATTCTTGGATTTACACTTGTTCAACATATGTACTCTCTGCTCTTCATTTTTTGTACCTGCTCATGCACTATATGCCTTCTGCTTTGCATTTTCTATATCTAATCATGCACTGTATTGATCATATACCATTGCACTTTCCTTGCAGCTATGGGTGTACGCATACTTCCCGACTTTTGCCTCAGAGCCTATAGAGGAGGTCCCAGCGACAGTTCCATTTTCTCAGGTATACGACAGCCTACTCCGCCAAAGGACCCGGGAAAACTTTATGTTTTTCCGCCAGTATTGCGATGTTGTCACGGCACATGAGGTAACCCAAAACAAAGTCATCCCACTTTTCAATCAATTTAATGCACACATTAGTCAATTGACGGTGATTAATCATCTGTTCATTTCCTTTTGAGATCACATGGCAGCCCTGGGACGTGATACCATCATGGCTCCGATCCCAGTACGATACAGCTCGGGTCATCACCCGCCATCATATCCTCCTTGAGGGCCCAATTTGTCATGCATTGTTCTTAGGTGAGCGTTTCGTGCGCCAGACCTTGGGCTTGCCTGCCCCATTCATACCGATGGCACCTCCGGTGTCAATGAGAGAGACACACAGACTGTCTTCCAACGAGGTGATCTAGTTCATGGTAGGGCTGCGGGCAGATTACTTCTGCGTAGAGGGTGATTATGTGACCTTCATCGAGACACACCTGATGCTGCTTCTAATCGGCTTTCGTGGAGGCAAGGTAGCGAGAGCTCCAGCTGCGAGAGAGAGAGACAGAGGGGCCAAGGCGTCTAGGACCTGTGGCAGGAGAGATTATGGGGTGAGGCAGAGGACTAGGTGGCTAGAGCTGCCTACCACACTCACTTACCGGGGATGTTCTGGGGAGGCTTGCTAGATCCCCATTGAGTCTGCACCAGCCAGGCATGAGCTTGTTGGGGTTCGAGGCCTGACTCCAGTATGTGCCACCATACTTTATATTTTGCATATTTACTTCATTTCAATTATACTTTATAGAACACTGATCCCTTCAATGCACTTGCAGGCACCCATAGAGTACACAGGGCAGGCCCTCGAGCTTGTGGCTTCCACGACAGAGATGGTATAGAGGAGCATGGATCTGTTTAGCCTCCACAGGATTTCGGTAATTTCCTTCAATTTGCACTTCATGTCATGAAATTTTCTGCTGATACATTAGCATTTCAACTGTAATCTGATACATTGCATTAAAACACCACGTCTGATATACACCACAACTAATGTAATTTGACAAACTACCCTTTTCAGATCCTTTTTCAGATCCCAGCCCCACCAGATGCCCCAGTAGGAGCCGCAACAGGACCTTCAGTACCTCCTCCAGCAGTAGGAGGGAGAGGGAGACAGGCTCCGACACGCAGCCGAGGCAGAGTTAGGGGCACCCGTGACAAGAGTGGCCTTTCAGAGCCCATTCTGGGCGATGATGATGAGATGAGCGAGGATGAGGAGACAATGAGTCTACAGTCCGAGTCATTTGAGGACGGAGACGACGACGCTGGCTCAGATTCTACTAGTGGTGAGACTGTAGAAGCTAAGGAGGGATCCGGTTCAGACTCTGATTCAGATTCAGACAGTGACGCTGATGGAGACAGTGCTTCAGAGTCCGCTCCACCGAGGAAGAGGACGAAGAGGGCCTCTTGAGCCTGAGATAGATGGCACTGATCTATCTTTGCATTTGACTTAGTTTCTCTTTGCTAGTAGTATTGGCACATTGTACAGCTTAGACGAGTTTTATTTTGTAAAAACTCGTACTCTTTTGTAAAAAGTGACCATGATCGAAATGAAAATAGCTTTTGATGAAGAAGTGTTATATTTTTCATTCTGAGCATCGCATAACATCGCACAGCATGAAAATAAGATTGATCTTGATTGAAAGCTGCGCATTTAATTGGCATTGTCTTAATCAGGTAATGAACCAACTGACTACTGAAATAAAAAACAGAGCAAAACAACTTGATAAACAGCACAATCAACCTAACAGGCTAATCAATGTAAATACAACTCGATCAACAAAACAAAGACTTGATACGTAACACAAATACAACTCAATAAGCAAAACTAGACGATTACAACTTAAATAAACATGTTCAAGCCCAAAAAGACTAAAAACATGACCTCAAAAGATGCCAATAACATAATACAACTGTTGCAAACAACTGAATCTTCACAAAGGAGGTCAGTGAACCTGAAAAGGAGGCTGCCGGCCATGAAGCATGGCCTACCGACCATCATTTCCCTCTGCCGGCCATCAATGTACCCCTACCAGCCATTGATGAGCCTCTGCCGGCCATCAACAGGCTCTGCCGGCCATCAATGAGCAGAACCTCTGAAACGTTGACACCTGGCCTCCACTCACTACCTTATCTTCTACAAAAACTCCAACTTCGTGGTTTCTTCATTCTAGCTCTATTTTTGTCCCAAATGGAGCCATTCTTTGCCGAAAAACTCTCAAATTGGATTGCAACTTTGGATGGCTCGGAAAAGTTGAATTTCCAGGGATAAATGCACTATTTCCGCTAAGTCGTACTCTGCTGTGTTTTTCATTCCTCCACACCGCGCCTAGATGTTAGAACCCGATTACACATGTTTTTAGCTTCAAGGGACAAGAGATGTATCCGACAATTGAAGAGTTCCAAGTTTTGATGGAATCTCAGTGTGACGAGGAAATTTCGCCCCAGTCGCATTTTGGTCACATCCAAGCTTTAGGAAGGATGTGTGGGTTCACTCTACACGATGCTCGATCTTTGGTTCATAACGGAGAGTTGGACATTCCCAGCTTGATCCATCGGTTTTCTGATGCCGGTGACCGCGACGATCATTTTTGGCAAGGTTTTTGGCAACATACCCATTGCTTGTGTATGTTGGCCCATTTTTTACTTGCTCCTGGCTTCGGAGGGTCTAGTATTCGCTTGATCGAAGTAGCTCAAGGCCTGAAAGAGGGTAAGAGCTGCACTGGATTAGCACTAGCCGAAACTTTAATAGGCTCGGATGCTTTCCATCGGCGAGAGACAACCTAATTCGCGGGAAGTCCACTACTTTTACAGGTAATGTTTCCCACCCTATCTCACATGTGTTTCTTGCATCTCTCGGCCCTCAAGCACTGTTTTTCTCTCAAAACCTTTCCTCACTTTTCCCTCCACATACACCTCTCTATTCTTTAATCTCTCTTATTTTTCATCCCTCCCCAGATATGGCTCATGGACAGGTTGAAGATAGTGGACTCTTGCCCTGCCATCTCAATACGCGGCCACTTCTTTCGCCAACAACTCATTGATTTCCCGAATGAGGGGTGGTGGTGCCACTGGATGTACAACAGGTCTGCTGTTGACATTGCTTGGCATTGCCCTTAGTTTGATTTGCCCGAGATGAGCTACAACATGGGCCGGCAACCCGGCATTCAGTTGATTGGCTTGACATACTGTGCCTTCTATTTTCCATTCCGGTTCAGACGTTAGTTCAGACATGACCAGATTTGCCCAGAAGATGGGATAGAGTACCCGGCTTCATTTCCCATCTGAGGCTCACAACTAGCTCAATATCCTACTGCATGGAGGATGAGAGAACTTCTAGCCCTCGCTCCCAATTTTAGTTGCGCCCTTTATGGCGAATGCATAGCTTGGCTTCAAGATGAGGTGCAAACCGGGCCTACTTTAGCATCTGAAGCTTCCACAAGCTCTAGGAGGGGACGTAGGAACACCTGACTCATCGATGTCCCAAGTTTATTGCTTTAATTTGAACTTTCAAGTTTTCCTTTTGAATATAATAAAAAGCAACTTTGATTTGTATCAAGAGGTAGAGAACTCTGTATTGAAATCAATCAAATTGAAGTTGTGGGTACTGAAAATTTTCCTTTTGGTCAAAAAATGGTCTAAGTTGTAAAAAGATTAATTTGAACAAAATCAACTTTTATTAAAACTTTCTAAAACCATTTTTGATAAGGATCACACCTGGACACACTTGGAATCTATCCTCGAGATGCACAACCCCGAATCCAGCAATGAAAAATTGCCCCTTGTCTGAATAGCACTACATTGCACTGTAATCAGCTCTTGTAATGAAGATCACAGCCGAACTCTTGAATGCAGAAAAGACAAAGATGACCAGAACAATCTCATGGGCACAGCTGATTTGGAAGTGTTTATGGCTGGACTTCAGAATGAAATTGCCTACGTATCCCGAAGATGGGAATCAAGCCTTACGTAGTTCAGTTCGAGTTCACTCGGGTATTAACACTCTCCTTTTGCGCTCAAACTTTTGCCAAGGCCGCCCTTTCTGGGTTTTCAACCTTGCGAGCTCATTTTTTCTTTTTTCCAATTTGTGTGCTCTAACTTTTGCCTAGGTCGCCCTTCCGGGTTTTCGGCCTAGCGAGCCACTCAGGGGTAATATTTCTTCAACTTGTCCATGTTGATTGGTTGGGAGAATTCAAGGCCATCTAGGTCCATAAGAATGACAGCTCCACCTGACCAGATTGACTTGATGATGTAAGGGCGAATCCAATTAGGTCTGAACTTGCCCCTAGGGTCGTGGATGGGAGCTCGGTTGTCTTTGAGTACCAAATCCCCTTCTTTCAGATTCCAAGATTTAACCTTCTTGTTAAAAGCCCTGGCAATTCTGCATTGATAACCTTGAACATGGTACAGTACTTTCAGCCTTCTCTCGTCGAATAACATTAGTTCCTTGAACCTGCTCTACTGCCAATCTGCCTCTGCTATCTGGCACTCAGCCATAACCCACAGCGACGGAACCTCAACTTCATTCAGCAAAACGGCTTCCTTCCCATAAACCAGAGAATACGGAGTTGCCCCAGTAGATGTTTGAATTGATGTTCTATAGCCCCAAAGACCAAACGGTAACTTATCTGGCCAATCCCTGTAGGTCTCCACCATCTTCTACAGAATGTGCTTGATATTCTTATTGGCGGCCTCAACAGCTTCGTTGGTTTGTGGCCGATATGTGGGTGACTTATGAAAAGCCATGTTGTATTTCTCCAACAAGTTGATCACTTCCTTCTTAAGGTGGGAACCATTGTCTGAGATAATCTCATTCGGGATCCTATAACGGCAAAAGATACTCTTCCTAATAAACTTAGCTACATGAGACGCTTTCAACACAGCATAGGACTGGGCCTTGACCCATTTTGTAAAGTAGTCTATCGCTACCAGGATATACTTATGCTCATTCAAACCTTTTGGCGTAACTGCCCCAATAACATCAATTCCCCAGACTAAAAATGGCCATGGTGAAGTCATGTTGTACAACATTGACAACGGGATATTCATGCGATTTGCATGAATTTGGCATTTGTAGCATCGCCGAACAAAACCGATACAATCCTCCTCCATGGTTGACCAGTAGTAACCCCGCCTGAGAATCTTCTGGGCTAGCATTACTCCGCTCATGTACGATCCGCACTCTCCTCCATGGATGGCCTCCATTAGGCGTTTCAACTCTTCTTCATCAACACACAACTTGTGCATTCCAAGATGGCCACGTTTGTACAACTTACCCCTGCAGATGATAAACTGAGCAGCCATTCACCGTATCGCCCTCTTATCTTTGGCATTTGCCTTGGTGGATAAGCCTCCTTTTCCAAGAAGTTCCAGACATCATAATACCAGGGGTTTTGATCTTGAATCTCATCTATTGCGGCGATCAACTCATAGGTCGACGTATACCTCTGTTCAATGATGATCGGACGCATCCGGACTCCCAACGAGATGTCCATCATTGATGATAGAGTTGCTAAAGAATCAGCGAACCTGCTGTTCTCTCTTAACAGATGTGTGAAGGTTAGCTTCTTAAACCTAGGAATTAGGACATCTAGGGTTTGGTGATAAATTTTCATGCTTTCTTCTTTGACCTTACAGTCTCATTTTGCTTGAGATACAACCAGGTTCGAGTCCTCAATGACGTTCAACCTTTTTGCCTCTAGTTCCAGGGCAGCTTCCAAGCCAACGATACATGCCTCGTTCTTGGATACTTTGAGCCGGAGTTTGAAGGCTAAAGGTATATGGGAAATGTCAGGTGCTATCAGCAACACCACTATCCCATACTCGTACTGGTTCGATGCTCCGTCAAAATACATCATCCAAGTTTCTTCCTCAACTTGCAGAATGCCTTCATCCGGGAATAAGTACTCTACTGCTTTGTCCACTTTCACTGGGTGATCTGCTAGGAACTCTGCTACTGCTCTCCTCTTGACAGACTTGCACGTCACATACTTCAAATCGAATTCAGAGAGAAGAAGCAACCAACGAGCTAGCCTACCCATAAGTGCTGGTTTCTCGAAAAGATATTTGATGGGATCTAATCTTAAAACCAGAATTACAGAGTGAGCTAACAAGTAGTGCCTTAACTTCCTGGTAGCCTATACCAAGGCTAAGCATGCCTTCTCCAAAGGGGTCTAACGAGTCTCATAGTCCAGTATCTTCTTGCTTAGGTAATAGATGACTTTCTCTACTCTATCTTCAAATTCCTGCGTAAGCATGCAACCCATCGTTGTGTCCATTACAGAAAGATACAAAATCAACGGCTTTCCCGGCTCTGGCGGTGACAACACGGGTGGGTTCTGTATATATTGCTTGATCAACTCAAAAGCTACCTGGCATCGATCATCCCATTGGAATTTTTTTCCTTTCTTCAGGAGACTAAAAAGTGGCTCAAAAGTCAAGGTTAATTTTGCAATAAACCGTCTTATGAATTGCATTTTACCCAAAAAGCCTCGCACCTCCTTTTCAGTCCTTGGTGGTGGCATTTCTAGGATGGCCTTAATCTTGGAAGGATCAACCTCAATTCCCCTGTGTAATCAAGAACCCCAGCATTTTCCCTCCTGTAACACCAAAAGTGTATTTCTGTGGATTTAGCCTCAACCGATATTCTCAGATCCTTTGAAAGAATTTCTCTAAGGCGGTGTAGTGTCCCTTTCTTTCCTTGGACTTGACATCATGTCGTGCAAGATAGTGGTTGCAGCCCGTTGATAAGTATCCCCAGCATTCTTTGGACCAAATGGCATCACTCTATAGCAGTAGGTTCCCCACGGCGTGGTGAAAGCAGTCTTCTCCCTGTTTTCATGTGCCATCAGGATTTGGTTATACCTGGAAAATCCATCCATGAATGAGAGCAATGCATGCCCTATGGTGAAGTCCACCAATTCATCGATGTGCGGTAGTGAAATGTCGTCCTTCGGACTAGCTCTATTCAGATCTTTGAAATCCACACACACCCGAATTCTGCCATCTTTTTTCGGCACCGGAACGATATTGGTCAACCAAGTCAGATATTCAGATACTAGTAAGAACCCTGCGTGTACCTGCTTAGTGACCTCTTCCTTAATCTTCAAGGACCAATCCGGGTGTGTTCTCTAAAGCTTCTGCTTAACGGGTCGGGCCTCAGGGTTAAAAGGGATCTGGTGCTGTACAATCTCAGGATTGATTCCAAGCATGTTTTCGTAAGACCACACGAAAACATCTTTCAAATCTTTTAATAAAGCGACTAAGCGCTCGCATTCTTCCAAAGACAACGTGGACACGATCTGGACCAGACGCGGATCCTTCTCAATACCCACGTTAATTGAAATGATTTCATCAACCAGGGGTTTTACAAACCTCTCCTCCTTTTGATCAATCAAATTTTTTAAAACCAGAGGAATACTTTCCTCGTCGTTTTCATCAAAGTTTTGAAAGTCATGATCAATGCAATATACTAAAGGCACATAAAAGTACTCAGAAACAGCAGTGGTACCGTTCTCATTCACAACTTCTAGTTCGTCCAATTCCTCGGTTACAACTAGCTCAAAAGAAAAGGAAAAAGACGACCTAGACAAAATAGCGACATCCGGGTTATCAACCCCAGGAATACCGGACTCTGACTCAGAAGAATTGGAATCTGATTCCAACTCCACAGACTCTGTGGAATCAGATTCCGACTCATTGCCTGATTCAAAACTATCGGACAAAAAGCCCTCGAACTGCCAAACGATGGAGGGTGCGATAGATACATCCAAAATGCCGGTAGAAGGGTCCACAGCTGATTTATCCCCAATCATGGAAACGGTGAAGTCATCCCCCAAGATCTCTGGTTCGATCTGAGGATCCGAAAAGAGACAAGCCAGCGTTGCTCCTATCTCATGTTCATTGCCATTGGATTCATCCTCTGGACTCTTTTCAGCCTCAACTGGTAGCTTAGTTTGCTCTTCTGCAACTTTATCCCCTTGCAGTTGTAGGTCGAAGAAAATTTCAAAGCCGGGCAAACGTTGCTTCTTAGAATTCAGCCATGGCTCAGGAAAGCCGCAAAATGGGAAATCCTCCCATTCTCGGACAAAGCGGCCGTTTAGGGTTCCTTGAATTGGTCTATGCAGTAGCTCATAGTGCTTCCCAGTTTGCCTTGCCTTGGCTTTTCCTGCCATCTCCTTTCCTTTTCTTACCCAATCCTCTTTGGTAGGCATGTAACCTAAACCAAAGGTATGAGGGTTGTGTGGCACTTTGGCCAATGCAGCGAAGCCCTTGCGGCCGCTCCTTCCCAATCCCATTCCAGGTACATGTTATAACTTATTTATGAGGTAGACAAATTGAGCACTGATGTACAATTTCTTATCAATAGCTAGAATATCTTGCACCACCCGGGCGTTAGTCAAGGTGAACCCAGACAAAAAGACATCCTCATTACCATGTACAATTTCCAATACTAGTGTAGAGACTTCCGGCGGAGGATGTATGGAAGAATTCCTGAAAATAATAGTTACCCCCTTCCCATGGGGGTATTTTAGCATCTGATGCAGAGTGGAAGAGACAACCTTCGCTTAGTGCAACCACGGCCGTCCAAGGAGTAAGTTAAAGGTGGCCGGAACATCCAGGACGTGAAATTCAATGTCCTGTTGCGCCGGGCCAACCTGCGTTCTGATCTGGACTGTCACCATCACTTCCCGGCTTGTATTACCATAAGCCTGAATCACCTGGGTTGTTGGTACAAAGTCTGTTGGCTTCAAGCTAATAGCATAGGCCGTGCACGACGAGCACACATTAATTGTAGACCCAGTATTAACCAAGACGACCGGTATCCACTTCTCTTTGCATTCAACAGAGATGTATAGTGGTTTGTTATGCTCAAAGCCCTCGGGCGAAAATTCCTTATTTGTAAAGGTCAAAGTTGGAGAGGCCCCTCCCAGGAAAACTAGTCCCACCAACTGGTCAGGGGTTGTGTCGATAGAGAGCTTGGCCATATCCATTGCCGATAATATAGCTTGTCTGTGCACCTGTGACGCCATGAGCAATCCCTAAATGGATATATCCACCTGAATCTCCATCAGCTGTTTCAGTACATCTTCTTCTCCTTCTGTTTTTCTGCCTCTTTGTCTTTTCCAGAAGCTTATGGTTGGTCTAGGTGTGGGGGCTTAAAATACCACCCACTCTGAGTCATGTGATCGACTTCCTCGGAATACCATGTGTCATCTGGAAGATTCTGTCCCCAGTCCTCATCTGTATGGGCTAGACGCAAATCATCGTCTTCCCACCATGTTCCTCCGGTAACCGACAAGCACATGTCCGATCCCGCTGTAGTTATTCTCGTGTCCACAACACAGTCAGTCCCAGCAAGGCCTTTGGCTTTTCTAGCCTTCTGATCACTCTCAGTTCTCTCATGTTCGAACCGCTTCAGTGTGGCCTCCTGCTCTGTATCAGCTGCACAAATATTACTCAGTTCCCAAGCAAAATTCTTAGTACCGGTGCTCTTTGGCAGCTTTTCCTTGTCATCGACCATTTCGGTCCCCGTAGCAGCTCATGCTTCCAGCTGTTTCAGCTTGGGCTGAGACCCCTCATCAACATCCGGCTCATCACTAAACCACCCTGAATTATCCGCTGATCCATTCAAGTCAAACCAGTTGATGTGCACATCCCCCGGATCCTGCTCATCGAAGAATTGTAGATTAGCGATGTCTTCTTCAAGGTCAGCTAAGTCATCCAGTCCCTAGTTCAGTCCATCCTCCCGGACTACATTGACCTCCATTCCCCTCGGCAATTTCACCTCTGACTTGGGCTGATTCGCTGGCGCAATATAGCGGCAGGGGTTGTATTCCTCTTCTGTTGAGTCCACAGATCCCTCAGGTTTTGAACCGACATTTCCATTCTCCACAAAGGTCAGCCTTCCTTCCTCTTCCATAGTCACCACCACTGGCTTAGGTTGGGACATGGACGCGTTTATCATGCACAGATCTGTGCTTTCTGGGATGAATAGCACCGACTTGGGTAGGTGGGAGGGAGTGATGTATATGCTGGGGTCGTACGGGACAGCCAGTGTTTGGATAAGGTTTATTTTCCTTGGTGGAGGGGTTTGGTTATGTGGTGGACGGGGGTTTGTAGTGACATTAGGCTTTTAGGAAGGCCCTATCACTTTGTTGTCAATGAGATCCTGAATCTCATGACGTAATCTAAAGCATAGGTCGGGGTCATGACCATGCTGCTGGTGGAAGGCGCAGTACTTGGCTGAGTTGTGTGTAGGAGGGAGGGGATTAGGCAATGGGCGTGGCTCTAAGGGCTTCAGATGCCTTTTTTTGAGTAGGACCCTCAAGGCCACTGACAAAGGCATATAGAGTGGGGTAAAAACCTTTTGGCCTCGGGTTTGGTGCTTTGCAGGTTGTGAGGTGGTCTCAGATGTGCCGGCAAATGGGGTAGCTATTTTTGGTGTGGTGGTGACCATACCAACATCAGAGGTCCTTGCAGCTGCATTACTACTTGTAGCCACATTGGAACCACGTGTAAAAGCCCTCTTGGCCTGCTCTTTCTCATGGTCAATCAGACCCTGTTCTATCGCATCCTCTATCTACACCCTTATCTCGTGGAGGTTAGCAAACGTTGACAGAGGTACGACTATCATTTTTTGCAATAGCCTCAGTTGCAAGTTATGGACCACCATCCGGATTTGGTCCTTTTCAGCTGGTCGGGTTGTCATCATGGAGGCCTTGGCTCTCCATCAGGTTACAAAGTCAGAGAATCCCTCATTTTGCTCTTGGCGGGTTACCTCGAGATCACCGGTTGTGACCTCGATCTGTGTATTATAGGAGTACTCCAGTACGAAGGCCTCATCCATTTCCTCCCAATTCCTTTTTACAGAGTCCTCGAGTTTGGCATACCAAATGGCCGCAATACCCGACAGGGTCTAGCCAAAGAGGGATAACTTTTGCAGTCTGGACAGGCCCATTGGCCGCAGAATATCTGAGAACAGCCGCAAGTGGACCATAGGATCACTTGAGCAGTCGAAGCAGTCTATGTATGACATTTTAAATCTATTTAGCAATGTCACCGCCGAATCTATATAGCCGTCCTCTATGTCTGGGATCGAGTTGACACCCTGTGCCCGTTTAAACAGCTTCTCAAGTTTGCTCACTTTTAAAGCGATAGGGTCGACCTCGAACTCAAAGGGGGCCTCTATTGAGTAGACCGGTGCTTTGGAAGTCTGGGGTGGAACTGGCTCTACGGAATGCCCGCATTCTCCTAGACCTTGGTTGTATCCCCGGGTATTGGAACCCTAACTTGGGGTGGGTGTGCAGCAGAAGCTACTGCTTATTGTGGTTGTTGTTGCTGTTGAAGCCTAGCAATCAGTTCAGCCTGCTGGGCTGCAATTTCGGTTTGGCGGGTGATGACTTCTGCTTGGCGAGCAGCATCCAGCTACATGGCCTCGACAGTTTGTTGAAGTTGACGCAACATATCCTCCATATTGTCTACGGCATGCTGATCTATCAGAACCAGTATGTATTCTCTTTCTATAGTGGAAGCAAAAAACTGGATTTCACTGAGCACAGGTGACTGACGAACCGGTGAATTATGCCAAACTCTCCTCCCTCTTGTAACCAGGGATAGCGAAGCAAACACTGGTTGTCCTCTCACAAGATCCCCAGATCGATAGAGCCACCTTACTCTGGTCCAAAGTGCTTGGGGGGTAACTACCTCGTCAGAAGCAAATGTGAAATACTACCTTGCAAAAGAAAATAAAACAAAAGAAAAGAAATAACAATCAGCAAACGCACAGCACCTTGGCTTAGACAGAAACAACACGCAGTCGTAATCATAAGCTGGACAATCTGTATTCAAAAACTGATTTCTGCCCCCAAATTTCTGCCTGAAAACTAATAACCTCAAACTGATACCCAGACTTGTAACTGATACATACATTCCTATAGAGTTTCACTCTAAAAGCATGTATCAAGCAAGTAAGAGCCAAAACACCCCTATGGTGGGGTAAGGTTTCCCTGTCCTAATTTCGTCAGGAATTGGGGGTTCGCTACGCAAGCAAACGGTTTCAAACAAACCTAGATTCGGGGGAGCAACCTGTACTAGTTTGGAACAGTCTCTAAGGCTTCCGATATGCAACTAGGTCGATTGGTCAAAAGGGGTGCCTCAGCAAGACCACCTAATATAACTCTCGCTCCTAACTCCGAGAGCTGAAAGGAGGATCAAACGGTACAGAGGTAGTCCAGATTCAAGGTTTCTGTTCTCATCGTGGTAGAGCCCGCAACCGGTCAGCCTTATGGCACGCTTTTCCAAGCAAGCCACCGGCAAAAAGCTCAAGAATAGAAGATGGCAGACACTGTGACTTAGGAGCACCAATGCAAATGGAATTCAAAGAAACACATAAGTGTAAATAAAACAGCATATCATGAGTTCGAGTCAAGTTCTCTAAGTCCCCAGCAGAGTCGCCAGAAACTGTAGCTCGACTTTCTTCGTGCCACCCTTTCAGAGAACCTCGAATTAGTCCTACAGTTCGGACTCCTATCACGGTTCTAAATCTAATCTCACAAAGTGCAATGTGAGACTGATAAACACCAAAGATTCCAAATCCAGCAAATCGTTTTGGAAAATTGATTTTGAGTCAAAAAGCGCCAAAAATGAACTGCTTTGCCAGATTACAGAGTCGCCACCTAAATATTTTATTTTCGGGGATATTTAGGAAATCCTGACTCATGCCTTAGGCCACGTGTCTGTCATCACCAAAGTTGCCTCGGCTCAAGAACTTGGGTACGAGAGGGGAAGGTCCTGAAATGAGCACTCCCGCTCTCCCGATCAAAGGATCAGCCTCTACTAACCATGGTATGTTGTTTTATAAACCTCATGTGTTCTTATCTGGTTATTAGCTAACTTTACTATGTGATGCCCACGCAAGCAAGTATAGACCAAATCGCAAGAATTGAAACAAAACAACTCATGTTTGTTTTCGAAAATGGTTTGAATTTGCCACCCTCAAGTGGGCTAAAATGCGAATTTTCCGTCAAACCTGATTTGCCACTTCGCAAAGTGGGCTTAAAACTCACATTCATTAAATTGTTTCAGTTCAAGCAATAAAGCCTTCATCCACAGGCATTCATACAGTTTAGCATTTAAGCACATAGCCTTATGGCAAGCATACTATCATGGCAACACTCACACTCATGCAAGTATGCTAAAGCGTAAAAGCTTGCCAAGTACTCCAAGCCAAAACAAAAACTAGTTAGAAAATAATGCCTGATCCTAACTATACAAAATGCCTAATGCAACACATGCAATATGCTATTAAGATAGGCTTGGCTACCTAACATGTTTGCTTACAACAATTTCATAGCATGTTTTTAAACATGTATTCATCGAAGTAATATGAAACGACAATGCAGTTCGAATGATGCGCCGAGCCTCGGTGCATGCAAGACAAATGAATGATGCAAACATGCGAGCATAAGGTATGCTAATCGAAAATGTCCCTAATATAAGCATCAAAAGCGGTTAAGTAAAAAGGAGAAGGACGTGAGGTTGGAAGACATGCACCCACGCACGCACACACACTTATTACAACATTATGCCCTCGCGAAGGAGGGTCCAAATGAATAAGAGCTAAGCTAATCTAAGCTAAGCTAATCAACCTAATCTAATTAATTATTACAAATCAAATAAATAACTAGCAAACTACTAATTATTACAACACTTAACTAATTAGCAAACTAGTTAATTAAAACAAAATGTACACTAACTAATCATGTAGAACACTGAACTATACTGCCTCGGGTCTGCTTTGGGAGGTAAGAGATTCATGCACTCGGTTTTCATCCCGAAAAGCTCTCTAGTTTGCTCTTGAGACGCTCTGTTTGCAGGTTTGACCATAATCCAAGACCTTTCTGCTCCACTCTACCAATTCAACGCGGAGGATTGCACCAGTGGCCTGCCGGCCATGAATGCTTGCTGTCGGCCGCCTGCCAGCCAAAAAAGTGTGCTGCCGACCAAAAGTGAGCCACAGCCGGCCATCAGTGAGCCACTGCCAGCCACTAGTGCTCTGAGTCACCACACTGCAATAGAGCACAAACAAAGGAAAAATGAGGGTTTTCCAAGGATATGTTTGTACTGTGCCCCTCCTTATCATCTCTAAACATCAAAGGAGTGGCACTCTCGAATCCAAAATTGTCAATTAAGCATTTTGAATGCCTGATGGCCAAAGATCCAAGTTGTACACTTTCAATAAATGCACAAATATGACACAAAGGACCACCACCCTATCATGCATGATCAAGGGTGATGGAGACAAAGGAGATTGGCTCATTTCATCACTTTGAGTATGAAATGCTCCATCTACCTTGTGTTCAATAGAACGTCTGATTGAACACAGCAATGCCTAACTTGCTCAAGTTTTACTTGTCATGTTTTATTTACTCATTTTAGTTACCAATCCATTCTTTAACAGGTTAAGTCCAAAGTGAGAGTCCTTTAATTAGAGAGGTGTCAACCAAGGGATGACTTAAGGCGTGAGAGAGATCATGTCGTTTGTTAGTAGAAACCCTCAAAAGAGGATTAAAACCATTAAGCACAAGTCTCAATCTCAAGCTTAAACACAACCCTAAGGCTAACCAACCCTCAAAGCAAATGAAAAAGTGATGAAATGAGGGAGGTTGCAGATATTTCAGTGCTGAAATTATATGCAAAATGATACTACAACATGCAAGCAACTCATGCACAACATGTTTAAAAACCAAAAACACCAAACTAGTGAAGATCACTACACAATAGGCAAGCAATACAAAGCTCAAAAGGAACAAACACTTTAAAACAGTCCTAAAATAGCTTAAAAGGAGTTCTAAAACAAGCTTGAAATAGACTAAAGATAGCCAGAATAAGAGGCCAACACATAGCACAAACTAGACTATTAAGCACAATTGCATTACAAGCATACAAAGCAAGCCTCAAGTGCTTTAACCAATCCAAAAAAGAGCTGAAACATGCCAAAATAGAGCCTCAAACATGCTTGAATTAAGCTAAGTTATGCTAGAAATCAAACTAACGTGTGAAGCAACTTAGGCATGGAAACAAGACACAAGGAGGGGAGGCTAAACCCTCCAATTTTGAACTTCAAAACATGCTTTCCACCATTAAAAATCCACTGGAATTAAATGGTTAAAAGGCCAAAAAGAAGTTGTTTTAAAAGCTTTGAAAGATGGCACAACAACTTAATGAACAAGCCACCAAAAGGGTAGACTACCCCTAATTCAAAACAAACCTCAAACCACCATTTTAGTCCATGAAAACAGAGATTTTCAGAGGTCAAAACCAGCCTCAAAATAGTATATAAAGATAGCATGACAAGTATTCAAAGTATGCTTAAAATACAAGTATTCTACCTCTTGAAGACAAGATGCAATCTAGGCACCAAAATCAAACCAAACCAAGTTAAAACCTTCTTCTAGAGCTCAAAGAGGGTCTCAAGTAGCCTCAACTCAATGGTGATCAAGTTTGATCAAGGGCTTATATGCAAAAGTGTAGAGAATTTAGGCTTTAAGACAAAATATTTAGAGAGAGAGGATTCTAGGGAGAGAGAGAGAGAGAGATTTTTTTTTTCTTCAAAAATTTCTAACCCTTGCAAATGCAAGAGGGGTCCTTTATATATAGAAGATGCAAAATTCCCTCAAAGAGATCAAGCCATCCACGTACTAGCAAATGGTTCAACCTGTGCAAACGGCTGGCACAAAATATCAGAAAATATCTACTGATACATTAGTGGCCGGCCGACCATCAGTGATGGCCAGCAGGGACTCATTGATGGCCGACAGGGTACATCAATGGCCGGCAAGCCAGGATCCATTGCCGGCAGTGCCCAAGGATGGCCGGCAGGCTATGAACAACAACATGCTAAACGGAACAACACGTGGTCCAAAGATGAGACAAAATGGATGCAGGGTTTGGAAAACTCAAACTGTGGCGTTCCGCTATGGACTTCGAGTGCTCGACGAGCAATCAAACTCCTTACCTGATGTACCTACAAGAACATCCAAGTCTTGAAAACAGTAAAAAATGAGGTGTCTATAGATGCGTAGGATTTTGAATAACTCGGTGTAAAACACGAGCATACCACTAGCGGTATCCCTGTACACATTCAGATGGGCTCTGCTATCCAGGCACACTACGAGTATTAATGGACAACACATGATTCTCACATTGCGCCCATATCGTGTCATCGTATTGATACAAGATTCTATACTGTCTTGGTTTACTGCCTCGTATAGCTGGAACATGAGATAATGGAGCTGGTGGAATGGTTTGGACGCTACCGAACTGTCGCAACACCCTATTGGGGTGATAGGGTTCAACAATATCAAAGCATTTCAAGCATCCAGTATAATATGCAATGTCATGAAGTGGATCGTGTGTCCTGCTGTAGACGCGCCCGAACGTCCCGAGACAATCGCGTTTTGTTCATTGGGCTCACTACAGTTCGGACTCGAATGTCACGGTTCCGAATCTGATCTCGCAAAGTGCAATGCAAGACCGATAAATCACCGAAGAGTCCAAATTCGGAAAATCGTTTTGGAAAACTGATTTTTATAAAGAAGTGCCAAACATGGACTGCTTTGCCAGATACAGAGTCACCGCCTAAATATTTTATTTGAGAAAATTTAGGAAACCCTGACTCGGGCCTAAGGCCACGTGTCTGTCATCACCAAAGTTGCCTCGGCTTGGGAACTTGGGTACGAGAGGGGAAGGTCATGCAATGAGTACCCCCACTCGCCCAATCAAAGATCGGCTTTTACTAACATGATATCTTGTTTTTGAAAACACATGTGTTCTTATTCCGGTTATTAGCCTAGAATTACTATGAGATGCGCACAACACATAAGTATAGACTAGATCGCCTAAGTTGGAACAAAACATCTCATGTTTGTTTGTTTGAAAATGGTTTGAAGGTGCTACTCGCAAGTAGGCTAAGACGTGGATTTGCCACCCTCAAGTGGGCTTAGAAAAACATAGTGATTTGCCACTCTCGAGTGGGCTTAAAACTCGTGTTTCGATGAATTGTCCCAATTCAAGTAATCTAACCTTCACCCACCAGCATTCAGGCAATTATATCACATAAGCAAATAGCCTCATGGTAAGCATGCTGTCATGGCAACACTTACACTCATGCGAGATGCTAAAGCATAAAAGCTTACTGAGTACTCCGAGCCAAAACAGAAACTAGTTAGTAATCAATGCATGATCCTAGTTCAGGTTAAGATGGCTAATGCAACTAGAAATAGGCTCGACTATTCTAAAATGGCATATGAGATGCAACAATTGATACATGTATTCAACTTGGTATTGAAATACAATGCAGTTAGTATGATGCGCCGAGCCCGGTGCATGCAAGACAGATGAATGAATGCAAACATGCGAAGCATAAGGATGCTAAATGAAGCATGCCCTAAAACTGACCATCGTAAGCTGGTAAATAAAAGGGAGAAAGAAATGGGGGTTGGAAGACATGCATCACAAACATGCACACTCATTACAACAGTTGTGCCCTCTCGACGAAGGCCCGAATAAATAATACAGAACTGACTAATTAACTAACTATTCTAGCTAATTAATTATTACACAACCAAATTGAAACAAATACACATTCTAAGCTAACAAAAGTACTAAAATGGCCTCGGGACGAGGGATGCATGCATGCTCGAATTGCCTCGCTCGGAAATCCATCGCGATGTCCCGATTTACCTCTGTTTGCAACTGGTCCCAGAACACTCCACAAAGCTTCAGAAGGCTGAAACTCCACCATGGGAACCTGTAGGGATGCTACCAATCAGTTGTTGGCATCGGAGACCACCTGCCGACCACTTTTTATGCTGAGAACCAGAAAAAGTAGTCGGCCAGCCAATTTATCTGGTCGGCCGACCAGTTTTTGCTGCTGGTTTCTGGTTTGCTGCAACAGAGAGCAAGAAAGGGCATGGCAATGTACTTGCAACATATGTGTGCACAACCACCCTCCCTATCATTTCATGAGTTCAAGGGAGTGTGGTTCTTGACCCTTGGGCCACCAATCACGCATTTCAATGCATGATGGCCGAGAAACGAAGTTACACAATTCAATATGGAAATGAATACATAAGTAAACACATAAAGCCTAAAACTCTATCATGTATGATCAAGAGCGTCCGGCGACCGAGAATCGAGGCACGTTTCATCACTTTAAGTGCGAAACGTCCATCGTTTCCCGTGTTTGGACTAACACCCATCCCAAACACAAATGCAAAGTAGGCATGGCATTCACGATGCGACTCAAGCATGCAACTCAATGCAATACAACTTAGACATGCAAACATGCAAGGGATAAGCATGCAAACATGCAATTAACATACTAGCATACGCAACGCTGTGAACTATATGGCATACTCAATGCTATGAACTACATGGCATACTCAATGCACGATGGACTTAAACCAAAATGAATAGGCATCAGCCGTGTCCGAATCAGTGGCCATAACACCAAGACTAAGACACCAAAAGGCAAGACAAACATGCACACATATTGGTCCACAAGCTAGGCAACAAGAACACAACCCTTAGGGGGCACTCAAGGGGTGACAAAAGTGGGAGCATGGCAAGTCTATATGCTCTAAAATTACATGCAAAGTGAAGCCATATCATGCAAATAGCTCAAATAAAGCATGCCAAGAGACTTGAAATACAAAGCTAGTCAAGGGCTTTACACTACAACCATACCAAGCAATGCTCAAATGACCTAAAGCACTCAAAACAGACCTAATGCAGGTCAATATGGTAGCAAAAACATGCTAGGCTCGCAACAAAGATGGGAAGAAAGATAGGCTCCCGAATTAGCCCACAAATAAGACATGAGGGCATAACTCTTAAACACAATGAAAGAACGAAAAACATGAGAGCATGGAAGAAGTTTATGGTCTAAAATTACCTACCAAATGATGCCATGCCATGCTAAAGGCTCAAATATGACATGCTAGTGGTCCCTTAGTGCAAGGCTAGCAAAGCCAAATGCACTACAGCTATTCAAAACCAAACATGCATGACCAGAACCAATTAAAGCAGACCTCAAGCATGTTAAATCAAAGCCAAAAATGTGCTGGAGTGGAGTCAAAACATGCTAGAATAATAGGCTACAACATCAAGCATGTAAGGCTAGTAAGCAAGATTTGCACTACAAGTACATGAAGCATGCAAGAGGCTATCAAACCAACTTTAGATAGAGTTATGACATGCCAAATAATGACCAAAAACCTATTGAAATGGAGCCCGTACATGCTTAACAAACATGCTACTACACGAGGCATATAAGACTAGTTTGCAAGAATTACACTATAATGGAGTGACCGAGACAAGTCAAAACAGATCTAAGGCATGCTGAAATAACCCCAAATACATGCTAAGAACAAGCCAATACAAGCTTAATAAACATGCTCAAACATAAGGCATAAGAAGCAAGCATTCAAAATACAAGGTAGAAAGGTCATGCTCAAACACTATTTGGGACCCCAAAAGCACCTTTCCACCACTGAAAATCCTCTAGATTTCAGTGGTAGAAAGGTCATGAAAAGGCTAGAACAAGAGCCAAAAGGGATGGCTGAAAACAAGGCCTAACAAGGCCTAAGAGGGGGTGGACCACCCCCAATGCAAAAATGATCTTAAACAAACATCACAAGGACTGAAAGACAGAAATTCTTTTAGTTAAGAGTTAAGATTAAATTAGTATGCAAAAGGGTCCAAAAACTTAAGCAAAACAAAGGGTTTAAAGGGTCAAAGGCTCACCCTTGTAGACCAACTTCAAAATCACAACTCCAGCGGGTTTTTTAAGCTTAAACCAAACCAAAAACTCCAGAAACAACCTCAAGATGCCTCAGCAACAAAAGGGTGGTTCTTGGCTAGGAGGTTGTGTGCACAAGTGAAGAGACAAAGCACTTTAAGGCACAAAGTATGGAGAGAGAGAGAGAGAGGGAAATATAGAGAGGGGGATATATGTATGGCTCTCAGCCAATTTTAGAACCTCTGGAATGGAAAGTGAGGCTCCCTCTTGTAGAAAAACCAAAGCCAAAGCTTCTTGGAGAAGCTAGAAGCATGGATAAATCCTTCCATATACGTGTATGGAGGATACAATCTGTGCCCTCCAGCTGACACAGCTAGCATCCACAACACCTGTAGAATATGCAGGAAGGCCGTCGACTAGTTAAAGTGGTCGGCTGGCTACTTTAACTGGTCGGCCTGCTACTTTTTCTGGTCGGCCGACCGCTTTTTCTGGAGAAAGTGGTCGGCCAGCCACTTTTCTGGTCGCCCAGCTAGTTTTTCTGGTCGGCAGGAAAATTCTGCCTTCTATCTCCAACTTCAAATGGTCATAAATCCTTCCTCTGAACTCCTTTTCAAGTCATTCTTGTGTCCAAATTGAAGCCTCGGAAGTAAGCTTTCCAATGGTGGGAGCCTTGCATCAAAATTCCAACTATGAAAAAAGTTATGCCTGTTTTGGTGAAGCCGCACAGTTTTGGTCCTACCCGAATTCATGCCGAACTTCTCCCAAACTAGTTTTCTTCTCTCCTTTCCTCTTTTCTTCAAATCCAAACCCCTGAACAAAGTGTTTTGGAATATTTTTTCAAAAATTTCATCTCTCTTTCATTCATTTCCACTTTGTCCTTGCTCAGTTTACCGGAAAGCGCGACATTTAACGAAATGCGAGCGTCGGAACATCGTAGGAACTTTATTTTCAACACATTTTGAAAGAGAGGGTTTCAAGGTCTAAAATCTTTTGATCAAGATTGTTTTTGTCCAAAAAGGGGTATGAAGTTTGGATTTGACTCTCTCCTTGCCGAAGAAACTGAACCTTTGCCCTGCACACTTTTCACCACCAAGTAAACCATCAGTAGTGCCCAAGTCTTAAGGGCGGTCAAAAATGGGGTGTCTACAATTGCCCCTTTTTGACAGAACTCGGAGGTCAAGAAGTGACGGGAGTGAATGTCAAAGCCCCGAGACAACCCATTTTTGACAAGGCCGAAAACTTGGACAAACAAACAAAATACAGATAAATGAATGGTTGCGCCTGCAGACTGCTTACGTATCCCTTTGCAAGGAATCAAACCAGTGTAGTTCAGGGCAAGATGCAAAATGTTATGCAGAAAGATTTTGATAATTGGACTTACACGCAACACGAAGCCGATTTGGGTGGTGTGAACAGACAGGCGCACCTGCTGTTGTTAACTGATTTTGATAATTGGACTTATACGCTATGCGAAGCCGGTTTGAAAATTCAGGATTTATGCAATGCAATGTAATGAAACAATGCAAATGATGTGCAATGTATCGAAATAATCAAACCACAAGCAGTGCAAAACCACACAAATATCATAAAGAGATGGAGATGCAAAATCGAACTACGTATAACACAGAAAAGGTGTCGGAGCGCTCTAACCACAATTCTTTTAGTGGAATAGGTGCATGCACAGACAAAACTATGTGTTTCGCAGAAAGAATACATGTAATTGGGTGGCATGATATAAGTGAGGAATGATCCGCTGAGGAAAGATCGTGATCCTACATTCTGATTGGAACAAAACAAGGTACGATGCAATGGATGCAATGGATGAAGTGAATAAGGTGCACGGCCAAACCACATTTCTACCTATAAAAGGCATGGGCACAAGATAGACCACGTATGACACAAAAAAGGTGCCGACACCCTCAGACCACAATACTCTTAGAGGAATAGGCGCGTACACTTAATCATAGAACCATGCTTTAAGGCGAAAAGTATGGGCACATTCCAGACTAAGTTTAACATGGAAAGGATGCAGGAGATACAATGGATATGCAGTACAGGCATGCAACATATTCTATATGCAATGCAATAAACATACTAGATGATGTAGTAGTTAGGAAGCGAAGGTACCTTACAGGGGCAATTGGCAATGACCTGCCTCATGCTGCTGGGAACCTTTCCCTTCTTCTTGGTTGAACCGCAGGTACTACTTTTCTCCCTGACTATGGTCGCAGCTTTCCTTATTCTCCAACAGGGTGACAAACTAGGTTGGTTCAGTATCCAGAATTGAGGCGCATACACATGCTATCTCAATCTATGGGGCTCCCATACAAATTTCAAGCCGAGGATATACCTCTGGGTATTTAAACCAGACTTTAGTCTCGGAAATCCCGAACCTTTGCGTTCTAGGCATGAGCCATTCGAACTCTAGTTTCCAGCGTCTCAATTGGTCTCCTAGGAACTGACCGCAAACACAGGCAGATGGTTATACCAGACCATCGGAAGTCGTTCGGGCACGACAAACACCAAAGGAATTGCACCTTTAGAGGATTTAAGGTCTCCTAGACCAGAGAGTGCACAAGACAGTGCGAATGAAGATGTAGGATTCAAGGTCTCCTAGACTAGAGGATTTAAGGTCTCCTAGACCAAGGAGTGCACAAGACAATGTGAATGATACAAAAAACAATGTGCACAAGACAGTGCAAGTGAAAGTGAATGCACATGACAGTGCGACGTAGATGTGCACAAAACAGTGCAATGCAATGCACAAACAAGTGCAGGTGAGGTGCGCAGAACAGCGCGAGCAATGCACTAACAGGTGCAAGAAAGGTACGCAAGATAGCGCAAACAATGCACTAACAAATGCTACAAGCATTTTCTATACAGGATGAGAGCATGTAATGAAATGCACAAGATAGTGCGATGCGCAAAAGAGCGCAAGTGTAAGCTGCACAAAACAGTGCGATGCGCAAGAAAGCGCGATAAAATGCATGCACAATGCAAGTAAGGTGCACAAAACAGTGCGATGCGCAAAAAAGTGCGAGTGTAAGCTGCACAAAATAGTGCGATGCGCAAGAAAGCGCGATAAAATGCATGCACAATGCAAGTAAGGTGCACAAAATAGTGAAATGCGCAAAATAGCACGACAAAATGCATGCACAATGCAAGTAAGGTGCACTGTAGACGTGCCCGCGTGAGGCCCTCGTGCTACAGTTCGGACTCGATTTTTGTCACAGTCCTTAATCTGAACCAAAGAGTCCAAATCCGGCAAATCGTTTTGAGAAAACAGATTTTTAGAAAAGAAGTGCCAAACATGGACTGCTTTGCCAGATACAGAGTCGCCACCTAAATATTTTATTTTGGGGGAATTTAGGAAACCCTGACTCGGTGCCAAAGGCCATGTGTCCGTCATCACCAAAGTTGCCTCGGCTTAGCCTAGAATTACCATGTTATGCGCACAGTACAAAAGTATAGACTAGATTGCCTAATTTGGGAATAAGCAGAGAGAGAGTACCGATTTAAGCTTGGAAGAGCTCTTACCCTCCACCAATAGAGAGAGAGAGAGAGAGAGAGAGAGAGAGAGAGAAAAGAAATAGATAAATCGAGAGGGAGATCGATAAATCGAGAAGAGAGGAGGGAGAGAGTGAGCAATGTGAGCATAGTATAGGAAAGAGAGAGAGAGAGAGAGAGAGAGAGAGAGAGAGAGAGAGAGAGACACACACACACACACACAGACAGAAAGACTAAGAGTGATGAGTGAGAGAGAGAAAGAGAAAGAGAAAGAGAAGAGAGATGAGCGAAAGAGCGAGAGAAAGAGAGAGAGAGAGAGATAGAGAGAGAGAGGGAGAGAGAGAGAGA
>NW_021025937.1:993714-1069446 GCF_004153795.1 Camellia sinensis | reverse complement strand
GTTAGCTGTTATTTATGCTTATTTTGCAATAAAATAGCATTGTTTTAAGTTGGTTTTGGTACACCATGCTTGCTTAGCATACATGCCTTGTAATGTCATTTTGTTGCCTTAACATGCCTTAGGTTGTAAACCATTGTTTAGCATGTTTTAGGCTTGGCTTTGTGAAGCTTTCATGTTTATTTTTCCATAGTTGTTTGGGTCGACTTTGGCATGCATTGTATAGCCCCTTTGCATTTTGGCTTGTTGGCCTTAAAGGTGTGAGTGTATAGCATGCATTACTTGCTTTGATTTAGTGGGTTGGACCATTTTTCATGTCATTTCAGTCCACTTAGTATGCTTGTATGCTTGCATTTCATGGTCCCTTTGATGTGTCAAAGGCTTGTGTTGTATGCTCCATGTTTTGGTCATTGTGCATGTTTTTGAATTCAAGTCATTTAGATGCCATCTAAGTAATCTTTTGGGCTTTGTTTATTGCGCTAAAACTCTGTTTTGGGTCATTGAATTCATGCCATGTTTGTCTGTTAAGTGTGGTTCAATACCCCTTTAGCTTGCTTTGAATCTTGGACTTTGCTTGCATAACTTGATTGCATTGTTTGGGTTGGTTTGGCACCATGTTCTTGCATGATTTTCAAAGCTTAATTTACATGATAATTGTCCATGTTATGCCTCTTTCAAGTGTGCTTGAGAGTTGCCCTTTTGTGCTTAAGTATTAGCCCTTTAACATGTGCATGTGTGTGCGTGTGTTGGCCTCCTTGTTTGAGCACTTTGGCCACTGATTTAGGCTTGTTTGAGAATTGCCTAATCATGTTTAAGTCCATCTCTTTGCTTGTTTGCATGCTCACCTCGCATGGTTGCTTGCATACTTGCATGATCACATTGCATTGCCATGTTGCATCCTTAGCTCGCATGCCTAGGTTGCATTGCATCGTGCATGCATTGCCTCACCTCTTGAAGTGAGTCATGATAGAGGTAGAAGCCCCTTGGTTTGACTATGTGCATTGCATTACATTTGAAATGAAAAATGCACAACTTGGTCTCTTGGGCTATCACGCATTGAAATGCACGCTTGATGGTCCGAGAACCAAGGACCATGTCCCTTTGAGTCATAAACATGATAAGGGATATGGTCGGTGTATACATTACTTGAAATGCATTGCCATGCTGTGCCTTGCCCTCTGCTGCTGTCAATGCAAGTTCTGCAGACATTCTTGGCCGACCGGCAGTGTTCAGTGCCGACCGACCATAAATCCGTGCCGATAGCTTCATCAACAGCCGATGATCACATCTTACTGCCGGTGGCCATTCTCCTCACCCGGTGGTGTCTCCCAATGTCCAAGGAAGCAATTCTGAGACTTTGGCAGTTTTCAGAGGGGCAGAGCAGGGAAAACAGAGGCAGCCTACGCATGGCAGTGGACTTCCGAGCAAGACCTGAGCACTCGTGCATTGAGCCCTCTTCTCGAGGCCTTTTTCTGCTTTCTAAATTAATTAATTTGTTTAATTAATTTAGTTGGTCTGTAATAATTAATTAGCTAGGATAGTTTATTCATTATTCGAATTGTATTATTCTTTTGGTCCCTCCGAGCGAGGGCGAATTTGTAATAAGTGTGGGTGAGTGTGTGCATGTCTTCAACCCCCACTTCTTTCTCCCTTTTACTTACCTACTTTGATGGTTAATAATAGGTCATGTTTAATTTAGCATACCTTATGCTATGCATGCGTGCATCATTCATCAGTATTGCATGCACCGGGCTCGGCGCATATGCTAACTGCATAAGTATTTCAAATCTAACTTGAATACATGCTACTTGTGCATTTTCACATGTCATTCATAGACTAGCCGAGCCTACTCTAGTGACATTCCGTATGCGTTGCATAGACATTTAAACATGGGCTTGGACCATGCATTGATTGCTAACGAGTTCTTTGTTTTGGCACGGAGTACGATGTAAGTATTTATGCTTTAGCATCCTTGCATGCGTGTGAGTGTTGCCATGATAGCATGATTACCATGAGGCTAGCTGCTTATGTGATATAACTGCTTGAATGCCTGTGGGTGATGGTTGGATTGTCTGAGTTGGATAAGCTCATTGAAATCCGTGTTTTAGCCTACTTGCGAGTAGCAAATTCCAAAACATTTTTCCAAAACAAACGGATATGCAATGCTTATTCCCAAAATTAGGCAATCTAGTCTATACTTTTGTACTGTGCGCATAACATGGTAATTCTAGGCTAAGCCGAGGCAACTTTGGTGATGACGGACACATGGCCTTTGGCACCGAGTCAGGGTTTCCTAAATTCCCCCAAAATAAAATATTTAGGTGGCGACTCTGTATCTGGCAAAGCAGTCCATGTTTGGCACTTCTTTTCTAAAAATCTGTTTTCTCAAAACGATTTGCCGGATTTGGACTCTTTGGTTCAGATTAAGGACTGTGACAAAAATCGAGTCCGAACTGTAGCACGAGGGCCTCACGCGGGCACGTCTACAGTGCACCTTCTTGCATTGTGCATGCATTTTGTCGTGCTATTTTGCGCATTTCACTATTTTGTGCACCTTACTTGCATTGTGCATGCATTTTATCGCGCTTTCTTGCGCATCGCACTATTTTGTGCAGCTTACACTCGCACTTTTTGCGCATCGCACTGTTTTGTGCACCTTACTTGCATTGTGCATGCATTTTATCGCGCTTTCTTGCGCATCGCACTGTTTTGTGCAGCTTACACTTGCGCTCTTTTGCGCATCGCACTATTTGTCATTTCATTACATGCTCTCATCCTGTATAGAAAATGCTTGTAGCATTTGTTAGTGCATTGTTTGCGCTATCTTGCGTACCTTTCTTGCACCTGTTAGTGCATTGCTCGCGCTGTTCTGGGCACCTCACCTGCACTTGTTTGTGCATTGCATTGCACTGTTTTGTGCACATCTACGTCGCACTGTCATGTGCATTCACTTTCACTTGCACTGTCTTGTGCACATTGTTTTTTGTATCATTCACATTGTCTTGTGCACTCCTTGGTCTAGGAGACCTTAAATCCTCTAGTCTAGGAGACCTTGAATCCTACATCTTCATTCGCACTGTCTTGTGCACTCTCTGGTCTAGGAGACCTTAAATCCTCTAAGGTGCAATTCCTTTGGTGTTTGTCGTGCCCGAACGACTTCCGATGGTCTGGTATAACCATCTGCCTGTGTTTGCGGCCAGTTCCTAGGAACCAATTGAGACGCTGGAAACTAGAGTTCGAATGGCTCATGCCTAGAACGCAAAGGTTCGGGATTTCCGAGACTAAAGTCTGGTTTAAATACCCAGAGGTATATCCTCGGCTTGAAATTTGTATGGGAGCCCCATAGATTGAGATAGCATGTGTATGCGCCTCAATTCTGGATACTGAACCAACCTAGTTTTGTCACCCTGTTGGAGAATAAGGAAAGCTGCGACCATAGTCAGGGAGAAAAGTAGTACTGCGGTTCAACCAAGAAGAAGGGAAAGGTTCCCAGCAGCATGAGGCAGGTCATTGCCAATTGCCCCTGTAAGGTACCTTCGCTTCCTAACTACTACATCATCTAGTATGTTTATTGCATTGCATATAGAATATGTTGCATGCCTGTACTGCATATCCATTGTATCTCCTGCATCCTTTCCATGTTAAACTTAGTCTGGAATGTGCCCATACTTTTCGCCTTAAAGCATGGTTCTATGATTAAGTGTACGCGCCTATTCCTCTAAGAGTATTGTGGTCTGAGGGTGTCGGCACCTTTTTTGTGTCATACGTGGTCTATCTTGTGCCCATGCCTTTTATAGGTAGAAATGTGGTTTGGCCGTGCACCTTATTCACTTCATCCATTGCATCCATTGCATCGTACCTTGTTTTGTTCCAATCAGAATGTAGGATCACGATCTTTCCTCAGCGGATCATTCCTCACTTATATCATGCCACCCAATTACATGTATTCTTTCTGCGAAACACATAGTTTTGTCTGTGCATGCACCTATTCCACTAAAAGAATTGTGGTTAGAGCGCTCCGACACCTTTTCTGTGTTATACGTAGTTCGATTTTGCATCTCCATCTCTTTATGATATTTGTGTGGTTTTGCACTGCTTGTGGTTTGATTATTTCGATACATTGCACATCATTTGCATTGTTTCATTACATTGCATTGCATAAATCCTGAATTTTCAAACCGGCTTCGCATAGCGTATAAGTCCAATTATCAAAATCAGTTAACAACAGCAGGTGCGCCTGTCTGTTCACACCACCCAAATCGGCTTCGTGTTGCGTGTAAGTCCAATTATCAAAATCTTTCTGCATAACATTTTGCATCTTGCCCTGAACTACACTGGTTTGATTCCTTGCAAAGGGATACGTAAGCAGTCTGCAGCCGCAACCATTCATTTATCTGTATTTGTTTGTTTGTCCAAGTTTTCGGCCTTGTCAAAATGGGTTGTCTCGGGGCTTTGACATTCACTCCCGTCACTTCTTGACCTCCGAGTTCTGTCAAAAAGGGGCAATTGTAGACACCCATTTTTGACCGCCCTTAAGACTTGGGCACTACTGATGGTTTACTTGGTGGTGAAAAGTGTGCAGGGCAAAGGTTCAGTTTCTTCGGCAAGGAGAGAGTCAAATCCAAACTTCATACCCCTTTTTGGACAAAAACATCTTGATCAAAAGATTTTAGACCTTGAAACCCTCTCTTTCAAAATGTGTTGAAAATAAAGTTCCTACGATGTTCCGACGCTCGCATTTCGTTAAATGTCGCGCTTTCCGGTAAACTGAGCAAGGAAAAAGTGGAAATGAATGAAAAGAGATGAAATTTTTGAAAAAATATTCCAAAACACTTTGTTCAGGGGTTTGGATTTGAAGAAAAGAGGAAAGGAGAGAAGAAAACTAGTTTGGGAGAAGTTCGGCATGAATTCGGGTAGGACCAAAACTGTGCGGCTTCACCAAAACAGGCATAACTTTTTTCATAGTTGGAATTTTGATGCAAGGCTCCCACCATTGGAAAGCTTACTTCCGAGGCTTCAATTTGGACACAAGAATGACTTGAAAAGGAGTTCAGAGGAAGGATTTATGACCATTTGAAGTTGGAGATAGAAGCAGAATTTTTCCTGCCGACCAAGAAAACTAGCTGGGCGACCAGAAAAGTGGCTGGCCGACCACTTTCTCCAGAAAAAGCGGTCGGCCGACCAGAAAAAGTAGCAGGCCGACCAGTTAAAGTAGCCAGCCGACCACTTTAACTAGTCGAGGCCTTCCTGCATATTCTACAGGTGTTGTGGATGCTAGCTGTGTCAGCTGGAGGGCACAGATTGTATCCCCATACACGTATATGGAAGGATTTATCCATGCTTCTAGCTTCTCCAAGAAGCTTTGGCTTTGGTTTTTCTACAAGAGGGAGCCTAACTTTCCATTCCAGAGGTTCTAAAATTGGCTGAGAGCCATACATATATCCCCCTCTCTATATTTCCCTCTCCTCTCTCTCTCTCCATACTTTGTGCCTTAAAGTGCTTTGTCTCTTCACTTGTGCACACAACCTCCTAGCAAGAACCACCTCTTAGGCATGGTCAACAAGAGCCTAAGCTAGGTGCTCCCTCAAGAGGTAAAAATGGTCCTTTTCAAGGACAACAAGGAGAGGGGGTGGCCCTCTCCTTCTTGGGACCTCAAGGCACCATCCTTACCACTGAAATCCCTCAAGATTTCAGTGGTGAGGAGGCCCAAACACCAAAGTCCCAGAGCTCACACAAAATAGCACAAAACAAGGGCCAAACAAGGCTTAAGAGGGGTCAAACAACCCCAAAGCTTAAAACACTCTTAACAAACTATTTAGAGGCCTTAAAAACAGAACGTTTATATATTATATGCAAAGCCAAAAAATAGTTGCAAGATAGGTAAAAGTAGTGTGCAAAAATGGGGTAAAAAGGGACTAGTTTCTTACCCTTGAAATCCTCCTTCATAAATGATGATCTTGTTGCCTCCTTGAGCTCAAATCCAGTCAAGAACACCAAGAACCACCCTCTAGTCCCTCAACAACCAAGAGAAGGTGTAACACTATGTGCTTGTCTGCAATAGTATGGACAAACACACACTAGACACACACAAGAGAGAGATATAGAGATAGGAAATATGTATCAACCCTAACCCTAATCCAGACTCCCTCTTCTTATAGGCAACTCCCTCTTGTAAGGCAACTCCCTAATGCCAAGAGAGGAGCCCTCTTCTTATAGGCAACTCCCTCTTGTAAGGCTTTCAAAATAAGCCATCCAAGAGGGAAATCCCTCCATACACGTGTATGGAGGGGAGCAGAGTGGGTGCCAGCTATCACAGCTAGCACAAAATATCTACTAAAAGTAGATGAACAGTGATCGGCCATTCAAAATTGCCATTTTGGCAAAATAAATGGCCGACTGGCAACAAAGAGTGCCGACCGACAATATACATTGTCGATGGCATAAAATCACTGGCCGGTGGCCCCAAGCCATGGCCGGTGATGTGTGGGGATGCCTCACAAGGCATTCCCTGCCCCTCCAAGGCAAAACACAAGTGTTTGGTGCAAAACCAGACACAACATGGTCGAGTCGAGAGATCCTGAGGCAAGGCGCGCAACCGAGACCTCCGGGAACTCAAGACAAACACAAACAAGGGTAATCACCAAGTGTTCCAATGGTGACATCCAAGTCTTGAGGACGGTCAAAAATGGGGTGTCTACATGCACAAAACAGTGCGATGCGCAAAATAGCACGATAAAATGCATGCACAATGCAAGACTTGGCACACAGCTTATGACATAGCATTCCATTCATTTGGCACACAGCTCACAACACAACACTTTGTTTGTTTGGCACGCGGCTCACAACACAATATTCTATTCATTTGGCACGCAGCTTAAAACATCGCACTCTGTTTATTTGGGCACACAGCTCTTTTGGGCACACAGCTCATTCGGGCACGCAGCTCATTTCGAGCACGCAGCTCATTTTGGGCACACAGCTCATTTCGGGCACGCAGCTCATTTCGGGCACACAGCACATTTCGGGGCACACAGCTCATCATGTGGGCACACTGCTCATTTTTCGGGCACACGGCTAATTTTGGGCACACAGCTCATTTCAGGCACATGGCTCATTTTTCGAGCACACGGCTCATTTCGGGCACACAACTCATTTTAGGGCACACAGCTCATTTTTCGGGCACACGGCTCATTTTTCGAGCATACAGCTCATTTCGGGCACACGGCTCATTTCAGAGCACACAGCTCATTTTTCGGGCACACGGCAGATCTCGGGCACACAACTCATTTGGGGGCACATAGCTCATTTTTCAAGCACACAGCTCATTTCAGGCACATGGCTTATTTTTCGAGCACACATCTCATTTTGGGCACACGGCTCATTTTAGGGCACACAGCTCATTTTTCGAGCACACGGCTCATTTTTCGAGCACACAGCTCATTTCGGGCACACGGCTCATTTCAGGGCACACAACTCATTTTTTGGGCACATGGCAGATCTCGGGCACACAGCTCATTTAGGGGTAAACAGCTCATTTTTCGAGCACACAGCTCATTTCGGGCACACGGCTCGTTTGGGGCACACGGCTTATTCTGAACACATAGTTCATTTCGGGCACATTTGGGCACACAGCTTATCTTGGGCACATAGCTCATTTGGGCACACAGCTCATTTTGGGCACGCAGCTCATCTTGGGGCACACAGTGCATCTTGGGCACACAGCTCATTTTGGGCACGCAGCTCATTCTGAACACACAGTTCATTTCGTAGTATTTTGCTCAATCTGAACACACAGCTCATAACACGGCATTCTGCTCAATCTGAACACACGGTTCATAACACAGTATTCTTTTAATTTGAACACACAGCTCAATCTGAACACATGGCTCATAACACAGTATTCTTTTAATTTGAACACACAACTCAATCTGAACACACGGCTCATAACACAATATTCTTTTAATTTGAACACACAGCTCATACAGCATACTGCTCATTCTGAGCATACTGCTCATTCTGAACACACAGCCCATTCTGAGCATATGAGATGCAATGACTAAACTTGCAGAAATCGAAACAAATTCAGATGCTCTAAATTTTCCCTATTTACTTTTGTTTCGCAGTCCGGAACCCATATAGCTTCAGATAGGTCCTGGTTTTACTGTTCTAACATGACCTGGGTTGAACCCTGCAGTTTTACAAAAGAACGAATCTTGTTTTGCACAAATGTCGAGAACGACATGGTATTCTGAGCACAAAACGATATTTTTTTGAAATTGAAATAAGAAAAGGGTTCTCAACCGAGTATTGAGCCAATGACTGAACACAGTGCACCATGACTCAATAAAGGAAAAGAAAAGGATAAACAACCTAAATACATCGAGATACACTCGAAACGACTCAAAAATGAGAATCGAGACAAACAAAACAAAAGACACAACACTCAAACGTGTTACAAAGGCGAGAGACCTCTAAGTTCGTGAGGAGCCAGTTTCTTCGGGTATTATTTCCCACCCTTTCTTATTTGTGTTTCTCACATCACTCGGCCCTCAAGCTCGATTTTGCTCTCAAAACCCTTTTCTCGCTTTTCCTCTCACCGCACATCTCTCTATTCTTTAATCTCTCATTTTTCATCCCTCCCCAGGGTGGTTGATGGATAAACAGGAAGTTGCAGGCTCTTGCCCCTAGCATTCTGCTAGATTCTCTTCTTCTGCTCACAACAGTGAACTTTCCCACAGAGGGGTCACGCTACAACTGGGTGTGTAGCGAATCTGCAGCTGACATCGATTGGTGATGTTCTGTTGGGGAGTTTGGACATGATCAAATGTGTCCAGACGAGGGAGTGGAATATCTTGATCCATTCCAGTTCATGCTTCGCACTTGGCTTGATACCTCGTTGCTTGGAGGATATTGAGAGCTTTCAGCCCTTTGTTGTTAACTTCAGTTATGCCCTTTTCTGGCAGGTAAAGTGCCCTTTCTGGCAAGTAGAGTGCCCTTTTCTGGCAAGTATAGTCCCCTTTTCTGACTAGTATGTTGGCAACGGAGAAAAAACAGAACACCTGACTAAACTGTGCCCCTAGTTCATTATTTTGACCATTTTTTGTGTTGGTTTCTACTAAAACAATTTTGACCAATATCAGAGTTAGATTAACATACTTGTTCAACTTTTAATTTGAAATCATGCAAGTCAGGCTATGAGCACTGAAAATTTTCCTTTTTGGGTCCAAGAAATGGTCCAGTTTTGGAAAAATAGAATAATTTTCGAGAGAATTTAGTTAACCTCAGTAAAAATTCTCAAAAACTGTTTTTGCAAATGGCCACTGCTCGACCAATACGGAACTTACTCTTGAGATGCACAACCTTAGATCTGAAGGAAAATTGCGCCTTGTCTAAATGGCACCGCATGGCAACGGAAAGTTGCCCCTTGTTTGAATGGCACCACAGCGCACCGTATGGCAATAGAAAGTTACCCCTTGTTTGAATAGCACCGCAGCGCACTGTAACCAGTTCTCATAGTGACGAACACAGCCAAACTCTGGGATACAGAGAAGACAAAGATGACCAGAACCATTACATGGACATAGTCGATTTGGAAGTGTTTATGGATGGACTTCAGAATGAAGTTGCCTACGTATCCCAAACATGGGAATCAAGCCTTACTGTGACACCCCGTATTTTTGAAGTATTAATATTTAGTGAGTGGTATTGGTGGTTTATTGTGATAATTTAGTAATGAGATTTTTAGCTAAGAATCAAAATTTTAAATTATTTATTTGTATTTATCTCATCCCTTTTATATCTATCATATTGACGGTTCATAACACAGTATTCTTTTAATTTGAACACACAGCTCAATCTGAACACATGGCTCATAACACGGCATTTTGCTCAATCTGAACACACGGTTCACAACACAGCCCCAAACCCACCATTCCATCATTTCACCTTTTCATTTCTTTAAATTTTTTTAATCTTCTTTCATTGCTTCCTTTCCTCTATAAATTAGCTCAGACTGAGAGTAGCTCCTCACATTCATCTCTTCGTTTGGTTCTTCCCCTCTCATAAATCTCTCATAAATTGCGTAGAGTAGGAATATTAAATTTAGATATGGAAGTGTTTAGAGTGAAAATGAGTATTTTATGAAATAAATAAATAGAGTGAGAGTTGTAGATTTTATTAAATTATACATACTTTATGTTTTAGAAGTTTGATCATAGTTATTTTTGGAGATCCATGGAGCAATTTCAGATTTATGGTGACGAAGTCAATTATTTTGGGGTAAATTCGGGTTGTATACAATATGCTCTATTTAAATCTCTTTGCAAAGAGTTCTATATTTTTAATCATCCTCAATTTGTAATCCACTTGATTAATGTGGTTATTAATAGATTGCGTAAAATCGTTCGTTGTTGAATCGTTGTATTCTGATCGTTTGGTAAAATTCTCTACAAATATTTCTGTGTTAAATGGTGATTTGTCTGGCTGAATGACATGGAAATAATCCGTACATGGATCGAGTGAATCTTATTAATTGTTTACACCAATATGCCCGGATAAGCGTGGAGCTTGGGTGAGGTGGGTGAATAAATGAATTTATTCACTGGTCATGTACTGAGTAGGACTGAGTAGGACTGAGTGTTTGGTCTAGATAAATTATGGTTGATTTGTTGTGCAATTTGGTAAATTGCTTGATTATCGTATCGTTGATTTAGTGTCATAAATTGTTGGGTTTCTGTTAATTTATTCTGTATCCGAGCCTTGTATTCCTGTCGTATTGTATACTTCCCGAATTAATTTATTTTTTAGGTGCGAAGCAGATTTTAGCAGAGCTCGAAATTGAGATTAGAAAGATTTATTAATACAGAGATTTGGGATCTACCACTGTAATTATTAAATTTGGAGATAGTTGTAATATTGTTTATTTTGGAGGTAATTAGAATATTTGGAGGATATTGTACCATTTGGAGACGATTTTGTAATTATTATTTTTAGGAGCAAAACTTGTATTTTTTGAGGCTATTTTAGTGTATTTAACGACCCGAAAGTGGGGCGTCACACTTACATAGTTCGGGGTTAAGGTACACTCGGGTATTTAACCTCTCCTTTTGTGCTCTAACTTTTACCAAGGCCGCCCTTTCTGGGTTTTCAACCTTGTGAGCTTTGTTCTTCTTTTCCTTTCAATTCTTTTAATTTCTTTTTTCATCTTTTCTTTGCATTTTTCTTCTTTTTTTTTCATTCTTTGCATTTTTTCTTTTTTGTTCTTTTCCTTTTTTTTTCTCCTCTTTTTTTTTTTTTACTTTTTTCATTATTTGCTTTGCTCTAACTTTTGCCTGGGTCGCCCTTTCGGGTTTTCGGCCTAGCGAGACTCTCAAGGGTAAAAGTGTAGCTTTGTCCATATCAAATGGTTTCAGATCTCGAAGCCATCTGAATCCAGGAGAGTGGCTGTTGTTCGCTGATGATGTAGAAGTCCATCCAATGGGGGGCTGAATTTGCCCCTAGTGTTGTGGATAGGAACTCGAATCGTCTTTCAGCAATACTTTCTTCTTTCCTCCATTTGGGGATTTGGCATTCTTGCCAAGCTTCGTTAGCTTGAGAAATGACTCATCTTTCGCTCTTCAAGCACATCTGACATTTTTGCACCTAGTTCGAGGGGTGCTTCTGATCTAGCTTCGCAAGCTTCCTTTTGATCATATCTGACCTTCTTGCCCCTAGTTCATGGGCTGCTTCAAATCTGGCCACACAGGCCTTACATTGTGGTTGACCGTTGAACATTCTGAATCTAAGTTCAAGGTTTGAAAGTAAGAGGTCGAGCCTCGAGGCTGAGAGTGATCCTAGGCTGCACAATCTCAAGAGCGATTCCACACAGGTCTTCACAGGACGGCGCAAAGGATTTTTTGAAATCTTTTAAGAAAGCGACTAGTCACTCGCACTGAAGACAATGTAGAACCAATCTGGATCAAGCCAGGTGTAGACACCCCATTTTTGACTGTCCTCAAGACTTGGACGTCACTGTTGGAACACTCGGTGATCATCCATGTTTGTGTTCGTTTGGAGTTCCCGGAGGTCTCGGCTACGCGCCTTGCCTCAGGATCTCCGAACTCGACTGTTCAGTGTCTGGTTTTGTACCAAACACTTGTGTTTTGCCTTGGAGGGGTAGGGAATGCCTTGTGAGGCATCCCCACACACCACCGGTAGTGGCTAGAGGTCACCGGCTGGTTTTTGCTGCCATCAGCACCTTTTGTTGCCGGTCAGCACTGTTTATTGCCGGTCGGCATTGTTTGTTGCTGGTCGGCACTTTTTTTGTCAAAATGACATTTTTGGACAGCCGACCACTGTTCATCTACTTTATGGAGATATTTTGTGCTAGCTGTGATAGCTGGCACCAACTCTGCCTCCCTCCATACACGTGCATGGAGGGATCTCCGTCTAAAGAAGCTTGTTGTATAAGCTTTGCAAGAGGGAGTCCTATAAGAGGAAGGCTCTCCTCTTTGATCTAGGTTAGAGTTTTGGAAGCAAAAACCGGAGCTTAGAGATATAGATACATCCTATCTCTATATCTCCCTCTCTCTCCTCCTTTGTGTGTGTTTCTTGGCCCCAAAGTGTGTTTTTACCTTACTTTTGCACCATTACACACACTATTACACCTTGCTCCGAGTTTGAGGGACTTGGGGGGTTGATTCTTGAGTTTTTGGACTGATTTTGATCAAAAGGAGGGGGCTAGACCATTTGTTCTTCAAAGGTTCTTCAAGTGTGAGCATCTTGCTTTAGATTCCCCAAACTTGCAATAGTTTTTTACCTATCTTGCTTGCTGATTTAGCTTTTGTGTATAACATGAAAAAGGCTTATATTTTCATGCTTTAGAACTTTCATTAAGGTTGTCTTGTGGTTTGAGTGAAAACTCACCTTGTTAGGCCTTATTTGGCCCCTTTTGTTGCCTCTTTGGTAAGGCTTTGTTTACTTCAGTGTTTTGATCTCCTCACCTATGCAAGACTTCAAACAATGTATTTGGCCCCTTTTGTTGCCTCTTTTGTCTTGTTTCCTTGCTTTTGGGTTTAAAAAGGTAGCATGTATGCTTGATCATTTTGGCCTCATTTCAGAAGTTTTTTTTTGGGTATTTTAGGTCATGTGTGACCTCTGTTTTTGGCCGGATTTATGTCTCTTTGCATGCTTAAAGTACTTGCTTTGTATTGCTCCATTTGGCCTAGAAATGCCCCTTGTGCTTAGGCCATGATTCTTGCATATATTGGCATGGTTCCATGAAGGTTTTGGTATTGTTTTATCATGTTTGAGGTCTGTTGGTCATCTATTTCAGCCATGTTTGCCATGTTTGGTGTCCTCCCTTTGTGTTTTGGCTTGTAAGCCTTGAGCATATTGACCTCTAACATGCATAGCTATGATCACCCTCATGATTTGGCATCATTTAGGACCCTATTTCAGTCCACAAATTATGCTCATATGTGTGCATTTGTGACCTCTTTTGTGCCTTGAAGGTGTGCCCTCTTATGCCTACACATGAGCTTTAGTGCACACACTCCTTTAGAGTCATTTTAGCTGCCATATTAGGAGGGTTTGGAGTCCTATTTTGTCTGCAAAAACTCTGTTTTTACTTGTCTAAACCATGCCATGATTTGGTCTTGTTGTTGGAAATGAAGTGGCCCTTTTTGTGCCTTAGCCTTAGGTCTATTGGCTTGCATGTTGACATGAGAGTTTGTCCGTCATTTTGGACACCTTTTGGCCACTGTTTTGGGGTGGATCAAGGTCTGCCCCTTTATGGTTCAAGGCCCTCTTGCATGCTTGTCCCATGTCCATTGCTTGATTGCTTCATTAAGCTTTGTAATGTGTTGATCCCATTGCTCAAATGGTCCATGTTTGCATCATATTTATATCTTGCATGCCTAACATTATATACTTGCCATATTAGTTGCATAACATTGGGCATGTCTTGCATAATTGGTATCATGTTGCATTTTGAGCCATGTTTGCATAACATGCATTACATTATTTGGTTTGGGGTGTCAAGCCAAATGTGGGAATCAAGGGACATTCATACTTCAAGTGATGTAATGTGCCTTGATTCTCGGTCATCGAGGCCTTTGACTCCGATTTGATAAGGCTTTGGTTCTCATTTTGTTTGTTGCATGCATCTTTACATCAAGTGGCAAATTTGATCCCTTGGGCTATCATGCATCATTGATGGCTCGAGGATCGAGGGCCATGCTTCCTTGAGTTTAAAGCATGATAGGAAGCATGACCATGCTTACATATGCCTAAAATCCCATGCCATACTCTCTGTCCTCTATTTGCTGTCAAAACTGTCTTCTGCAGGAAGTTTCTGCCGATCGGCAGAATTAAGTGCCGACCGGCAACCTTTGAGCAGCCGATAAATCCAGTGACAGCCGATGAAAATCCTGGACTGCCGGTGGGGATTTCCCCCAGCCGGTGGTACTCTGTGGCATGCAAAGAACCTGTTCCAGGGCTGTGGCATTTTTCAGAAAGATAGGGCAGTATAAATAGAGGTGGCAGAGGTACGGCGCGGGTTTTCCAGGCAAGCCGGATTTCGAGCATGCATCATTCGCGCATCCCGAGGCAGAGGCTGCGGCCATCCACTTCTTTCTTTTGCATTCTTTCTATTAATTAATTAGAAATTCTGTAATAATTTATTCGCTTGTCATTTGGACTGTAATATTTATTTGGCCCCTCCGAGTGAGGGCAATGATGTAATAAGTGTGGGTGAGTGTGTGTATGTCTTCCAATCCCCACTTCTTTCTTCCCTTTTATTTACCTGCTTATGATGGTAGATTAGGGCATTTTTTGAAATTAGCATACCTTATGCTATGCATGCGTGCATTCATGCATTTGTATTACACGCATTAGGCTCGGTACATCATGCTAATTGCATTCGTATTTCAAATTCCAAATTGAATCCGTGAATCAATTGGTTGCATCTCATATGCCATATTAGGTTAACCGAGCCTACTCTAATTACATTTTTTTGCATGCGATGCATTAGTCATTTTAACATGAACTAGGACATGCATATTTGCTAACTAGTTTACTGTTTTGGCATGGAGTACGATGTAAGCAGTTATGGTTTAGCATCCCGCATGCGTGTGAGTGTTGCCATGACAGTATGCTTGCCATGCGACTAAATGCTTATGTGATAAATTGTTTGAATGCCTGTGGGTGGAGGGTGGATTGTTTGAATTGGAAAAAATCATTAAAATCCGTGTTTTAGCCTACTTGCGAGTAGCAAATTCCAAAACGCTTTTCAAACACCCAAAAACAAAGGAACCAGACATGGTTCCTGTGATCTCCAGATCCCAAAGAAGGAAGATCCAGCGAAGGTACACACAGTACCAAAAGAATCTGAAGGAAAGTAGAGAAAGTCCTTCATTGGCCCAGCCAAAAGGCTAGACAGAGGAAAAAGAAAGTCTAAAATTGGATCATAGTCCAAAACTGGCTCCTCAGAACAAAAGAAGTTTCAGTAAAGAGCAATTGGCTAAAGTTCACACTGAACTAAAAGCCAAGGAAAGATCCAGCTTAGCAGGTCTTGAAAAGGCCTTGATGGAAAGCGACAGTGAGACAGAAGGAGAAGTTGAACTAGGCAATTCCCCCATTTTAAAAATATTTAGGTGGCGACTCTGTATCTGGCAAAGCAGTCCATGTTTGGCACTTCTTTTCAAAAAATCTGTTTCTCAAATCGATTTGCCGGATTTGGACTCTTTGGTTCAAGATTAAGAACCGTGACAATTTGAGAGTCCGAGCTGTAGTAACTCCAAAATGGACAGAACGGGACTCACCCTCCCGGGGCGTTCGGGGGCGTCTACACCAGGATCCTTCTCAATACTCACATTAACAAACATGATCCCATTCCTTAAGGGCTTAGCATGCCTTTCTTTCTCTCAATTGATCAAATTTTTGCAAAACCCGAGGAATTCCTTCCTCTTTGTTTTCCTCACAATATTCAAAAAGTTTTGAAAAACTTAGGTCAATGCAATGATTTCAAGGCACAAAAGAGCAGGTGAAATGGACTGCCATTTCATTCTAAACTTGCTGGCACAACAGGCTTAAAGCAGAAATAAGCACAAAAACATGAAAACCACTGCTGTTTCAATCAGATCTTCTGGCTCAACTGGCTCCATGGCAGAAATAGACTCAAAAGAAAGCAAAAAGACAAACACAAAATAAAATAGTGATATCTGAGGTAACGCCCCCAGAATCACTTGACTCCTATACAACAGGACTGACTCGATACCATAAGATAGACCCAACTGACTCAGTAGAAAAGGACTGACCATATACAACGCAACAAGACTGACCCAATATCGAAGTCAGAAAGTACAAAAACTAGCATTTGCACAATGCTCAAAACAGTGCGTGCCATACATTACATCTAGAATAAACTGAGCGCCACCTACAGGTGGTTCATTCCTTGATTACATCACATTATCCTCCAGATTCACCGACCCAGTGACAATAGACTTCGCTGAGCTTGGTGGGAGGACAACCCCGTTGTCAAACAAATCATGTACTTCATGGCGAAGACGGAAGCAATTGTTAGTGCTATGGCCGGTCTGTTGATGGTACACGTAATACTGGGTGGCATCATGACTAGATGGGAGACGACTAAGGAGAGGCCGAGGCTCGAGGGGTTTGAGATGCCCCTTTTCAGCAAGGATTTGAAGGGCCTTGGACAAAGGCATGTAGAGGGCATGGAAGACCCTGCGACCTCGGGGTAGATACTTCGAGGTTTGTGGACTTTTGCTGGACGCACTAGCAAAGGGATCGGCAGGTGCTGATTTGGTTTTCTGATCTTTCCCGGATACAGAATTAGGGTTGAAAGGAACGGCTCTGGCACGATGGTCTTTCTCCCGATTTTTTCCTTGGCTTGAACTGCCCTCGTTCTGAGTAACAAAAGTATCCTCCACAATTTTTGTAGTAATTGCGAGCACTTGCTGCTTGTTCAGTCCCCCGGCTTTCAAAGCCTCAACAGCCTGCAGAAGTTGTTCATAGGGGTCAGTGTCTGCCCGCACCTTGTTCTTACCACTAGCCTCAGCTTGGTTGAAGGTTTGGGTTGTTACATCAGAGCGGAGCCCGGTTGTTGTCGACCTGTCATTGCCGGAACTTGAGATGGCTTCAAGTTGGCTGAGTTCAATTACAATTCGCCCCAATAGCGGGGGCTCTTCTGGCATGAAGCTTCCGGCATAGGATGTGATCGATGGCGGGGCCAGCATTCCGTAGGCTAGATCAGCCACAGATCTCTGAAGATCGCCAATCATTCCCATTAGCTCAAAAATGGTGGGCTCATGGGTTTGAAATAGTTGGGGTCCCCAGATCGGATGTGCGGCAGGTGACCTGGGCGAGTGTTGTATGTCAACATCGGTCTCACCCTGCATGGTGATTCCCTGGTTTAACGCTGCTATCATGACCACAATTTCTTCTGAATTTTGCGTCATCACGAGTCTGCTGAACTGAACAGAGGTGACTGGTGACTAACGGATTAAATGAATGGGTAAGCCTTGATTGGCCTTTCTCTGCCTTGCCTTAGCGAAGGAGAACACTGGTTGCTCTGAATTGAATCTCTAAACTGAAAGAGAAAACAGGCAGCATCTCAACCCAATTTCACTAGAAAAGACATAAACATAACTGAATAACTGTATTCGATCACTGATCACTGTTTCCCAAATTACTGTCCCAAAACTGAATCTGATACCTGCAGATATAACTGATTCTCAAAATAGCGATGCCCGCAGGCCTGATACCCAGACTTGCAAACTTGATATGCGTATTCCTGTAGAGGCCAACTCTAAAAGCACATAGCAAGCAAATGAGGGCCAAAACACCCCTATGTTGGGGTAGGGTTTCCCTATCCTATCTTGTCAGGAGCTAGGGCTTCACTACGCACGTAGCGGTTTCAAACAACCTATAATCGGGTAACCAACCTGTCTTAGTTTGGAATAGTCACTATGGATTCCGATATGCACTAGGTCGAATGGTCAAAAAGGGCACCTCAGTAACAACCGAGGTTTGTGTTCCCATCGTGGCAGAGCCCATAACCGGTCAGCCTTATGGCATGCAGCCTCCGGCAAACCGTTCAGGAATAGCAGATGGCAAACACGGTGTCCTAGGCGCACCAATGCAAATGCAATGCAACGAGACACATAAGTGTAATCAAATCAAGCTATCATGAGTTCGAGTCAAGTTCTCTAAATCCCTAGCGGAGTCGCCAGAAACTGTACATGCGCCCGAACGTCCCGGGACAATCCCGTTTTGTTCATTGGGCTCACTACAGTTCGGACTCAAATGTCACGATTCTGAATCTGATCTCACAAAGTGCAATGCAAGACCGATAAATCACCAAAGAGTCTAAATTCGGCAAATCATTTTGGAAAATTGATTTTTATAAAGAAGTGCCAAACATGGACTGCTTTGCCAGATACAGAGTCGCCACCTAAATATTTTATTTGGAAAGATTTAGGAAACCCTGACTCGTGCCTAAGGCCACGTGTCCGTCATCACCAAAGTTGCCTCGGATCGGGAACTTGGGTACGAGAGGGAAAGGTCATGCAATGAGCACCCCCGCTTGCCCGATCAAAGATCGGCCTTTACTAACATGATATCTTATTTTTGAAAACACATGTGTTCTTATTCCGGTTATTAGCCTAGAATTACTATGTGATGCGCACAACACACAAGTATATACTAGATCGCCTAAGTTATAACAAAACATCTCATGTTTGTTTGTTTGAAAATGGTTTGAAGGTGCTACTCGCAAGTAGGCTAAGACGTGGATTTGCCACCCTCAAGTGGGCTTAGAAAAACATAGTGATTTGCCACTCTCAAGTGGGCTTAAAACTCGCGTTTCGATGAATTGTCCCAATTTAAGTAATCTAACCTTCACCTACAGGCATTTAGGCAATTATATCACATAAGCAAATAGCCTCATGGTAAGCATGTTGTCATGGCAACACTCACACTCATGCGAGATGCTAAAGCATAAAAGCTTACCGAGTACTCCGAGCCAAAACAGAAACTAGTTAGTAATCAATGCATGATCCAAGTTCAGGTTAAGATGGCTAATGCAACACAGGCAAAATGCAACTAGAAATAGGCTCGACTATTCTAAAATGGCATATGAGATGCAACAATTGATACATGTATTCAACTTGGTACTGAAATACAATGCAGTTAGTATGATGCGCCGAGCCCGGTACATGCAAGACAGATGAATGAATTCAAACATGCGAAGCATAAGGATGCTAATTGAAACATGCCCTAAAACTGACCATCGTAAGCTCGTAAATAAAAGGGAGAAAGAAATGGGGGTTGGAAGACATGCATCACACACATGCAGACTCATTACAACAGTTGTGCTCTCTCGACGGAGGGTCCGAATAAATAATATAGAACCGACTAATTAACTAACTATTCTAGCTAATTAATTATTACACAACCAAATTGAAACAAATACACATTCTAAGCTAACAAAAGTACTAAAATGGCCTCATGACGAGGGATGCATGCATGCTCGAATTGCCTCACTCGGAAATCCATCGCGATGTCCCGATTTGCCTCTGTTTGCAACTGGTCCCAGAACACTACACAAAGCTTTAGAAGGCTGAAACTCCACCATAGGAACCTGTAGGGATGCTGCTGACCAGTTGTTCGCATTGGAGACCACCTGCCGACCACTTTTTATGCTGAGAACCAGAAAAAGTGGTCGGCCAGCCACTTTATTTGGTCGGCCGACCAGTTTTTGCTGCTGGTTTCTGGTTTGCTGCAACAGAGAGCAAGAAAGGGCATGGCAATGTACTTGCCAGATATGTGTGCACAACCACCCTCCCTATCATTTCATGAGCTCAAGGGAGTGTGGTTCTTGACCCTCGTGCCACCAATCATGCATTTCAATGCATGATGGCCGAGAAACGAAGTTGCACAATTCAATATGGAAATGAATGCATAAGTAAACACATAAAGCCTAAAACTCTATCATGTATGATCAAGAGCGTCGGCGACCGAGAATTAAGGCACGTTTCATCACTTTAAGTGTGAAACGTCCCTCGTTTCCCGTGTTTAGACTAACACCCATCCCAAACACAAATGCAAAGCAGGCATGGCATGCACGATGCGACTCAAGCATGCAACTCAATGCAATACAACTTAGACATGCAAACATGCAAGGGATACATGCAATTAACATACTAGCATACACAACGCTATGAACTATATGGCATACTCAATGCACGATGGACTTAAACCAAAATGAATAAGCCTCAGCCGTGTCTGAATCAGTGGCCATAACACCAAGACTAAGGCACCAAAAGGCAAGACACACATGCACACATATTAGTCCACAAGCTAGGCAACAAGAACACAACCCTTAGGGGGCACTCAAGGGGTGACAAAAGTGGGAGCATGGCAAGTCTATATGCTCTGAAATTACATGCAAAGTGAAGCCATATCATGCAAATAACTCAAATAAAGCATGCCAAGAGACTTGAAATACAAAGCTAGTCAAGGGCTTTACACTACAACCATACCAAGCAATGCTCAAATGACCTAAAGCACTCAAAACAGACCTAATGCAGGTCAATATGGTAGCAAAAACATGATAGGCTCGCAACAAAGATGGGAAGAAAGATAGGCTCCCGAATTAGCCCACAAACAAGACATGAGGGCATAACTCCTAAACACAATGAAAGAACGATAAACATGAGAGCATGGCAGAAGTTTATGGTCTGAAATTACCTACCAAATGATGCCATGCCATGCTAAAGGCTCAAATATGACATGCTAGGGGTCCCTTAGTGCAAGGCTAGCAAAGCCAAATGCACTATAGCTATTCAAAACCAAACATGCATGACCAAAACCAATTAAATCAAACCTCAAGCATGTTAAATCAAAGCCAAAAATGTGCTGGAGTGGAGTCAAAACATGCTAGAATAATAGGCTACAACATCCAACATGTAAGGCTAGTAAGCAAGATTTGCACTATAAGTACATGAAGCATGCAAGAGGCTATCAAACCAAGTTTAGACGGAGTTATGACATGCTAAAAAATGACCAAAAACCTGCTGAAATGGAGCCCATACATGCTTAACAAACATGCTACTACACTCCGCATATAAGTCTAGTTTTCAAGAAGTACACTACAAGTGTACAAAGCATGCATGGAGTGACCGAGACAAGTCAAAACAGATCTAAGGCATGCTGATATAACCCCAAATACATGCTAAGAACAAGTCAACACAAGCTTAATAAACATGCTCAAACATGAGGCATAAGAAGCAAGCATTCAAAATACAGGGAGAGGGGATGACCCTCTCCTATTTGGGACCCCAAAACCACCTTAGATTTCAGTGGTGGAAAGGTCATGCAAAGGCTAGAACAAGAGCCAAAAGGGATGGCTTAAAACAAGGCCTAACAAGGCCTAAGAGGGGTGGCCACCCCCAATGCAAAAATGATCTTAAACAAACATCACAAGGACTGAAAAATAGAACTTTTTGTAGTTAAGAGTTAAGCTTAAATCAGTATGCAAAAGGGTCCAAAAGCTAAAGCAAAAGAAAGGGTTTAAAGGGTTAAAGGCTCACCCTTGTAGACCAACTTCAAAATCACAACTCCAGCAAGTTTTTTAAGCTTAAACCAGACCAAAAACTCTTGAAACAACCTCAAGATGCCTCAGCAACAAAAGGGTGGTGCTTGGCTAGGAGGTTGTGTGCACAAGTGAAGAGACAAAGCACTTTAAGGCACAAAATATGGAGAGAAAGAGAGAGAGAGAGAGGGAGGAATATAGAGAGAGGGATATATGTATGGCTCTCAGCCAATTTCAGAACCTCTGGAACGGAGAGTGAGGCTCCCTCTTATAGAAAAACCAAAGCCAAAGCTTCTTGGAGAAGCTAGAAGCATGGACAAATCCCTCCATACACGTGTAAGGAGGATACAGTCTGTGCTCTCCAGCTGGCATCCACAACACCTGTAGAATATGCAGGAAGGCCGCCGACCAGTTAAAGTGGTCGGCCGGCTACTTTAACTGGTCGGCCGACCACTATTTTAGGAGAAAGTGGTCGGCCAACCACTTTTTCGGTCGCCCAGCTAGTTTTTCTGGTCGGCAGGAAAATTTTGCCTTCCAGCTCCAAATTCAAATGGTCATAAATCCTTCATCTGAACTCCTTTTCAGGTCATTCTTGTGTCCAAATTGAAGCCCCGGAAGTAAGCTTTCCAATGGTGGGAGCCTTGCATCAAAATTCCAACTGTGAAAAATGTTATGCCTATTTTAGTGAAGCCGCACAGTTTTGGTCCTACCCGGATTCATGCCGAACTTCTCCCAAACTAGTTTTCTTCTCTCCTTTCCTCTTTTCTTCAACTCCAAACCCCTAAACAAAGTGTTTTGAAAGATTTTTTCAAAGATTTCACCTCTCTTTCATTCATTTCCACTTTGTCCTTGCTCGGTTCACTGGAAAACGCAACATTTAACGAAATGCGAGCGTCGGAACATCGTAGGAACTTTATTTTCAAAACATTTTGAAAGAGAGGGTTTCAAGGTCTAAAATCTTTTGATCAAGATTGTTTTGATCCAAAAAGGGGTATGAAGTTGTGATTTGACTCTCTCCTTGCCGAAGAAACTGAACCTTTGCCCTGCACACCTTTCACCACCGAGTAAACCATCAGTAGTGCCCAAGTCTTAAGGGCGGTCAAACATGGTGTGTCTACACCTACATAAATGGTATGGATCTCACTCGACCTACAAATAGGAAATGCATAATGTTAGTTGTAAAATCTTATTTGTTTACAATATGACACTATTATAAAATGCCTAACCTTATTAGCACATAACATGTCAAGCTGCACTCGTAATGCCTACAAGTGGTCTTCTGTAAAACCCCATCTCTCTGTGGACTCTAACAACAGACATGAGGTTGTTCATCAGAATATGAAAAATTTGGATGAGGCCTTCCTAAACGAAAATGCTCATAAATCCACACTTCCAATAGCTTCAAGTAACCCGCAATCTACTTAACGCCAGCCCTACTAGCAAGTCCTAATTGTCTACACAGAAATGCCAAAGCTGCAACACCCCATGCATATGAGCTAACCGCATCAATTTCAATCAACATGTGCAGGTAAGCAACAGGTACCCGAGCCCCACTCTTGTCAGCGAAGAGGGTACAACCTAATAAATATAACAAGTAAGCTCTGGCTACATACTGTATGAAATTTGCATCATCTGTATCTTTAACTTCATGAAATCTGATTCTCAACCGCTCCAGATTGATGGATTGACCACAAGAGTGAACTAATTCTACGTATGCATCATTCACTGGCACTCCCAAAGTAGAACTCACTAGTTCAGCAGCCTCGTATCTTGTTAACTTAGGACATGACAAAACTCTACCAGTGACTGGAATTCCAAGTATGGTCTGCACATCATCCAACGTGATAGTCATCTCACCATTTGGCATGTGAAATGTATTTGTCTTTGGATGCCACCTTTCCACGAAGGCAGATATTGCCACTCTATTGCCATACCGATATATGTGATCAACAAGGACACTAAGACTAGACTGCTCAACCAAATGTCTCTACCTAGCATTTTCAAATTGTTGGTGACATCCATGGCCACTCGGCAAGCTTTCGAGAACGATTCAAACATTTAAGAGGTCCTTGTTCCTCCATTTTACATAAAACATATAAATAATTTGAAACATAAAGTACATATGATTAGTTTATTGTTGAGAAATTAAAAAAATACCTTTTTTTTCCAAACAGTGGCAGTAACATGGTTACGAAAGCTAATTAGCAAAGAATGATCCTCCGGAGCACCCGAAACTGGTTCTGTGTTGTCATCACCCACACCAACATCGTCTTCCATGAGTCAGCCTCTACACCAATATCATTATCGACATCGTCATCCTTCACACCAACATCGTGGTCAACATAATCATTATTCACATTGACGTGGTCATCCTCCTCCACAGGGACATTCATTTTCAATGCTTTAGGTTCTGTTTGCTTAGCACGTCTTCTGGCAGATGCCGTTGGCCTCTTATATGAGACACCACTAACCATTTATGTGTTAAAAAAAATTAAAATCCAATATCAACAAAAACTCAAATATATTAATTGATTAATGTAAACAATATCAACAAAGAAACTAGAATTTCATAGATAAAATGCAATTTTTTTTAAAAAATTTGAATGTGCCAACATATAGAAAAAAGGAAAAAAATTCTAATTACAGGGATGGACTCTGTTTCCCTGGCCAAAACGTTGTCATCATTCATTAGATCATTAGAAGTACACAAAAGCAAGACAATAAATATATTAGATTCATATACATATAACATGTGTGCATAGCTAGATGAGATTTCAGGTGAAAGAGTAATTGTACAAGATTCTGTAAAACCATTGAAGTGTATGGATTCATTTTTAGATGAAGGTGTAACTCATTCTCTTGGGTTATGCTTGTTATTTATTATGCTTAAAATTGTATGAAATTCTTTATGTTTACATTTTGTATTAAAAGTTGACATATAACAACTTGCCATGTACCATTGTGGGTCTCAAATCTTTTTCCATAATTTAATTTAATAATTTTTTCTCTTGTAATGGAGTTATTTTTAATTATATCTCTTTAAGTCTGTTTTATTGTAATGATTTTGTATGTATTCTAATTTAGTTGTTATTGGATATATAACTGAAGTACCAGCTGCTTTTAAAGTTCTATATATATATATATAAGTAGTATTCACAGAAGTGCCAAAAGGGGCACCACCTCAGTACATAGGCTGAACAAGACAAACCTAAATGCCATCTCTTGGGAAATATCACTTCAGAGAGAGTTTCAAAATCTACAGATAGATATCTATAAATAAAACTATACTAAGAAAAATTAGCCCCAGACTAAGTCACTAAACCTTTCTCTCAGTTACAGCCCACACCCACCAAAAAAAAAAATACAAAAAAAAAAAAACAAATCAAAATCAAAATCAAAATCAAAAATAAAAATAAAAACAAAAACAAAATGAAGGAAAACTATACGGGGCCATGTTGGTGCCCCTATCTGTAACATATAGTTCACATATAACTATGTAGAAGTGAGTAGAAGCGCAATGGAGATGAAAAGGGTAAAGCAAAGAAAAATTCATGCTAATGAATGTTTTACAGCAGAAACAATAACTCAGCTCAAAGTATAAGAAAGAATGGGAAGGTTAGACATCAAAACATATACTTATACATCAATAAATGATCACAATGACAGAGCAGTTATCTTCTATTGATTTACAATTTAGCTTTGCAAAAGAGTGATACCACAGAGAGATGGAATGAAGGTTAGACAAATAAGAAATTCCCTAAAGGCTTACATCTTTCCAAGACAACGCTTGGGTATAACAAAAGTGGACTTAAGTCCAATACAGTTAAATTCTTTGGTTTGTACAAAAGTAAACACAGTAAATACACAAAAGAAGCTCTCGCTTCAAGCCCTCCCAAGCTACTGCCTTGGCGGAGGCATATCATCAGCACCTAAAATGATTTTCCCACATAGGGTGAGCCAAAGCCTAGTAGAGATAATCCAACACAATATATGAATCTTAACAAAGCTATAAGGTGAATGCATATGTGATGCTCATGCCAAAACATTTTCTTTCATCTCCTTTCCAAAACCATGTAATGCCAACTTATTACCATACTTCATAAATCATTTCCTTTACAATAGAGAATAGAGCAGTGAATCACACTCTGGGAATTTCAAAAACAATACAACCTTTTCTGGAAATTTCGTCCGAAGGAAACTGTAAGCTGAGACCCATGCAAACGTAGGCTATACAAGCACTACTATTGCCATTTCACATAAATTTCGTCCGCGGGATTGGCACCCATGTATACGTGAGGTTTTTGGGACTTTCACCCTTGACACACATGCCAACTTATTTGATACAACAACAGGTTCTTTACATAGTCACCATTTTTCTCAAAACGATGTACATATGAAATGTATAAATGTGAAATAATAACCAATGCACATGAATGAGAAGATAGTTTCAATTTCCATAATTCTCATGCAAGTTCTACAACAATCATAGCTACCCTCCACCGATAGCCCAAAACATATATTTCTAAACAGATATACAATTTTCAATAAAGATACACTTTCCAAATTCTCAAGAGGTGAATGACAATAAATATCAAGCTCCACCATCCTCATCAATATCAATCCAATTTCACAATTTCAACATCAATTTAGTTATTTATATAAAATCAATATTTGAGGCATTTAGGGAAAAATTCATTTTCTTTCCAAAATCAACCCCAAGTATCAAAATCAACCATTTCTTCCTAACTCAACATATTTACCAACATCATAGTCATTTTCAATGATCCATTTGAAAAACCCCTCTTTTGATTTTTACCCAAAACCCTAGGTTTCTTCCAAAAACCTCCAAAATCACAATGTTGTTTAGAAATCGCAAATAAATAAGTTAAAACTCACAGAAGGTGCGAAGAATCCCTACCTCAAGTTTTAGAAGACGAGAGAAGTATAGGAAACTTAAATACACCGAAAACCAAGTTTGCTCTGATTAGAACAAAGCCCTCGCCGAGCTCTATCTTTTTTAACAAAGGCACACGGGGGCGAAGATCAACGGATCTAGGTGGATTCAAGTGAAATATATGAGTTCTAGAGAGAGAGTGAGAGATATTATGGTTTTGAAATGTTTAGAGAGAGAGAGAGAGAGAGAGGTGAAAAAGTGATTCAAAAAGGGTTGTTTACGAATTGATATACGCACAGTTCTCTCGAGGGCAAAATTTGTCACTCGAGCGACCAGACACAATAAGTTTTTCTGCTCAAGCGTAGAATACAATCTCTCAGAAGTTTTACAGACAGAAGACCGTCGCTCGAGCGCAAGAAGCATCGCTTGAGTGAAGCATACACACTCCCAGTATTTTTACAGACCTACAAAAGTATTGGAGGTTCACAAAGACCACAAGAAGTATCGCTCGAGCGTAGAAACAAAATTCCGAGCATCAACAACTTGACAAACAAGCTACCAACCCGTTCCAAACATAACCAATATGTCCCACAAATTCAAATAGAGATAAGGGGAATCAAGACATGAATAACTATATATGACAACGACACTCGGATCCAAAACATTAAATGGGTCGGGTCCAAATCAAAATCGCTATAATCTTCCCCCTTTAGGAATTTCGTCCCCGAAATTTTAAACTAAACATTAAAACTAAATTTAAACCAATTACAACAATGCTAGTCATTCAAATTCATTACCATGACCCATCCACCAGTCATCCATTCTCATCAATAAGATAAACATATGCTCATTATTGAATATACAATTCACATTTCCAAAACATATATACAATGTTTATATTACATTAACATAATCAAGTTTTCAATACATGTTCAAATATCAACAAATAAGTTTGGATACTTCTCGTGAACTTCCGTCTCACGCTCCCAAGTGGCCTCCTTAACCCCGTGGTGTCGCCACAACACTTTCAGCAAAGGAATTGTCTTGCCTCACAAGACTTGGCCTTGAGTATCCAAGACTCTAACGGGTCTCTCCTCATACAAGGCATCCTCATCTACCTCTAACTTAGTCCAATCCAACACATGTGAAGGATCCGGCTCATACTTCCGAAGCATACAGATATGAAACATGTCATGAACCCCGAAAAGTTGTAGCGGCAAGGCCAAACAATAAACTACCTCCCCAATCCGTTCTAGGATTTCAAAAGGCCCAATAAACCTAGGAAACAACTTCCCTCTCTTTCTAAACCTCATCAAACCCCGTCTAGGTGATATCTTTGAGAAAACGTGATCTCCCACCTCAAAGGATAACGGTTTCCTCCTACAATCGTCATAACTCTTCTGACGACTCCAAGCCGTGACCAATCTCTTACGGAAAAGTGTCGTTGTTTCCCGGATTAACTCTGGACCCAACATAGGTGCATTACCCACCTTGGCCCAACACACAAGAGATCTACACGGTCAGCCATACAAGGCCTCAAACGGTGCCATGCCAATACTCGACTGGAAGTTGTTATTATAGGCAAACTCCACTAAAGGCAAGCGCCTCTCCCACAACCCCTTAAAGTCAAAGATGCAACCTCGAGGCGTATCCTCAAGGATCTGAATAGTACGCTCAGTACTAAAAGTCAACCTAGTGCCCAAGGCATTCTGTAGGCTCTGCCACAACCGTGTCGTAAAACGCGGATCTCTATCCGAAACAATAGTCACAAGGACCCCATGAAGTTGAACTATGTCCCTAATATAAAGGTCGGCTAAATAGTCTACCGAGTCACTTGTGCACATAGGTACAAAGTGCGCTGACTTGGTCAATCGGTCAACTACCACCCAAATGGCGTCACTACCCCGTTGAGTCCTCGGAAGACCCACAACAAAATCCATTGTGACATGCTCCCACTTCCACTCGGCTATAGGCAAGGGTTGCAATAGACTGGCAAGCCTCTGATACTCAGCCTTCACTTGTTGACAAGTAAAGCACCTCGACACAAACACAGCTACATCTTTCTTCATCCCCTTCCACCAAAACTGACGACTAAGGTCGTGATACATCTTTGTGCCTCCCGGATGCACCACAAGGTAAGAATGGTGAAACTCTCAGAGTACTTCCTCTCAACAAGACTCCGGCACGAAAAGACGATCACGGCATCTAACACTCGAGTCGGAATATACATTTAAGCCCTTCTTTACCTTTCGACTAGAGATCTTCTCCCGGAGGGTTTCTACCTCAAGGTTATCCCTCTGCGCTTCTATAACTCATCTCATAAGTGTGTGTTGTGTAACTACGGAAAACAAAGATGCCGACTCAACAGACTCACCAAGATACAAGTCAAACTCGCCAATAGCACCTAACATCTATGATTCTCATATGATAATACAAACTACACTGCTAATGGATTTCCTACTCAGGGCATCGATCACTACATTGGCCTTTCCTAAATGCTAGTGTAACTCAAAATCGCAATCCTCTATAAATTCCACCCACCTCATTTGCCTCAAATTTAGATCTTTCTGTGAGAATAGATACTTCAAACTCTTATGATCAGAAAACACCTCAAATTTCTCACCATAAAGGTAATGCATCCAAATCGTCAGGGTAAAAATCACAGCTGCTAGTTCTAAATCATGGGTAGGGTAGTTCCTTTCATGTGTTTTCAACTAACATGAGTCATAGGCTACTACATTTCCCTCTTGCATTAAGACACAACCTAAACCTTCCCGTGAAGCATCCAATACACAGAATAGCCCAAATCCCTCTCCGGAATAATCAATACTGGAGCAGTGGTAAGTCTAATCTTAAGTTCTTGGAAAGACTTTTCACAAGTCTCATTCCACTCAAACTTGATTCCGTTTCTCGTCAGTTTAGTCAACGGTGAGGCTAATCTAGAGAAATCTCTTACAAACCGACAGTAATACCCTGACCAACCCCAAGAAACTACGAATTTCAAAGGCATTCTTAGATTGTTCCCAATCTTGTACTGCTTCTATCTTAGAAGATTCTACCATCACGCCTTCCCCGGATACCACATGGCCTAGGAATTTAACTTCTTTCAACCAGAATTCACAATTCCCGAATTTAGCGTACAACTTGTGGACTCTAAACAACTCGAGCATAACTCGCAGGTGTTCCTCGTGTTCCTCCTAGGAGGGTAAGTAAATCAAGATGTCATCAACAAAGACGACTACAAAGCGGTCGTAAAACTCATGGAAGATTCGGTTCATCAAATCCATAAACACATACGGTGCATTGGTTAGCCCAAAAGGCATCACTAGGAACTCATAATGGCCATACTGGGTACGGAATGCCATCTTCTGGATGTCTTCCTCCCTTACCCTCAATTGGTGATAACCCGATCTCAAGTCTATCTTAGAAAAACAACAAGACCCTTTCAACTAATCAAACAAATCATCTATATGAGGCATTGGGTACTTGTTCTTAACAGTAACCCGATTCAACTTCCAGTAATATGTACAAAGTCACAAAGCACTATCTTTCCTCTTGGCAAAGAGAGCCAGTGCTCCCCAAGGTAACGTACTAGGGTAGATAAAATCCTTATCTAACAATTTTCGGAATTGAATCTTCAACTCACTCAATTTGGCAGGTGCAAATCTATACGGTGCCATAGAAATCAGTGACGTTCTAAGCACTAAGTCAATAGAGAACTCAATCTCGCGGTGAGGTGGTAAACTATTGAGATTTTTAGAAAAACATCCAGGTATTCACAAACTACCCTTGGCAATTCAACTCGGACTTTATCACACTCATTACCCAAGAAATTTGCAAGAAGACAACTAAGCTCACTTCGACTACGTGGATCACATACGGGCAAAGAAGCTCTATCAGCTCTATCTCCCATGAAATAAAAATAGTCACCACTCAAGATCCATACTGTGACCATCTGTCAGTATCAATCTATGATAGTCTGGTACGATGACAACCAGTCCATACCCAATATAGTATCAAAGCTCGACATGTCAATCAACACAAATACAAAAGGAAGTTTGTGACTAGAAACCTCTATCTCACAACCCCGACACCCTTGTTCCAATACAATCTCACCACCAATAGGTGACTCTACACTGAGTGGAGATTCTAACCGAGCCAATTCTAACCCTAGAGCCGATGCAAATGCAGACGAAATAAAAGAATAGGATGCACCCATATCAATCAACACATTGGCTATATAATGGCATAACAAGAATGTACCACTCACAACTGAAGGCACCGACACTAAGTTTGTTGTGGTAACAGCATACTGGAGGAGACACCCCATTTTTGACCGTCCTCAAGACTTGGACGTCATCGTTTGAACACTCGATGATCATCCATGTTCATGTTCGTTTTGAGCACCTGAAGTTCTTGGCAGAGTGCCTTGCCTCCGGACCTCTCAACTTGTCTATTTTGTGCTTAGTTGTGGACCAAGAGATTGTAGCTTTGTTTCTAGGGGGAGAGGGTGGCCTGCCGGCCAACCCTACAACCCATCGACCAGGGCTTGTGCCCATCGGCCATCAGTGGTGGCCGGTCGACTACACTGATGTCCGATCGACCACATTTATGGCCAGTCGGCCACCAATGATGGCCGACAGCCATTTTTCTACTTTTTCAGCTATTTTTTGTGCCAGCTGTTGGTCACTGAGTGTATCCTCCATACACATGTATGGAGGGATGCAAACAAGCTTGAAGCTTGTTTTTCTATATAAGGGGAGGCCTCTCCCCCATTTTTGAGGTTGGGCAATTTTCAGAGCAAATATTTTATGCCTCTCTCTTTAGAATTCTCTCTCTTTCTACCTATATTGTGCTTAGAAGTGAGTTTTCTTCACATATTTGCATACAACCCCTTAACCAAATTAGACTACCTTGTGGTTGAGGTTCTTGGAGGTCTTATTTGAGTTCTTTAAAGCTAGTTTTGGCTCATAAAGTTATTGTTTTGCTGTTGTGCTTCAAGGGTAAGGCCTTGTCCCTTTTAAGCTTTGTTTTGGTTAAGTGTTTGGCCATCTTTTTACACTACTTTGAGGCTGGTTTTAACTCCTAAAAACCTCTATTTTTTAAGGTTCTAAAATGGTAGTTTGAGTCTTGTTTAGTTAGGGGTGGTTCCCCCCCTTTGCTCCTTGGCTTGTAAAGCCTTTTGAGCCATCTTTCAAGCTTTTCAAACAATCTCTTTTTGGTCTTTTAACCACTGAATTATAGGAGAATTTTAGTGGTAAAAATTTGGTTTTGAGGACCAAAATAGGAGGGGGTGGCCTCTCATCCTTGTCTCTTGTTTGCATGTATAGATGGCCTAAGAGGTGAGCATGTTTTTCTGCCCTTTTGGGACTCTATGTCATCATGTTTTTGCTACTGATTTAGCATGCTTTAGCTCTGTTTTGAGTAGTCTTGGTCATATGTGCTTTGCTTTGTATAGCTATAGTGTAAATGGCCTTTACTAGCTTTGTGTTTTAAGGCTTCTAGCATGCTTTGCTTGAGTTGTTTGCATGCCATAGCATCATTTAGCATGTAATTTCAGAGCATATATCATCGTCTCACTCTCACATATTCCACTCTTTCATTGCTTTTGAGAGTTGTGCTTTATGCCTTGCTTGCAAGCCAATATGCGAACATGTTTTTTTTGCCACTTGTGCTTCAATTTCAGCATGTTTTAGCTACTGATTTGGCATGATTAAGCTCTGTTTTGAGCTGGTTTGATCATATGAGCTTTGCATTGTATTCTTGTAATGCAATTGTGCTAAATTGCCTAGCATGTACTATTGTTTTGGCCTCTTAACATAGCTATTTTTGGCTTATTTCAAGCATTTTTAGAACTCCATTCAAGGTGTTTTAGGACTATTTTGGACTGTTAGTCCCTTTTGAGCTTGATGTTGCATGCCTCTAGTGTAATGCACTTCACTAGCTTTGATGCTTTGGGCCCTTAACATGTTGTGCATGTGTTGCTTGCATGTTGTTGCATTATTTCTCATGCCATTCCAGCACTGAAATTCTGTAACCTCCCTCTATTCTTCATTTTTTATTTGTTTTGAGGGTTTGTTGGCCTTAAGGTTGTGTTTCAGCATGAGTTAGAGTTTGTGCTCAAATGGCTTTAACCCTCTTGTGAGGGTTCCTCCTATTCAAAGGCATGATCTCTCTTATGTTTTAAACCATCCTTTGGTTGACCCCTCTCTCATTTGAGGACTCTCACCTTGGACAAATTGACTAAAGAATGGCTTGGTAATGCTAAAATGTGTAAACAAGAATTGAGTAAAGTAAAACATGCAAGATAAGCATATTTGTGTTGCATTGCATGTGTTTAGATCTGACGTTAATCCAAACACAAGAAATGTGGGACGTTTCATACTCATAGTGATGAAACATGTCACATTCCTTGGTCGCCGACACCCTTGACCATGCATGATAGGGTGATGGCACTTTGAGTCTTATGTGTGCATTCACTAAGCTTGTACAAGCTTGGTTCTTTGGCCATCATGCATTGAGATGCTTGATTGGTGGCTTGAGAGCCAAGTGCCACACTCCTTTGAGCTTGAGAAATGATAAGGAGTGTGGCAGTACATACATTTCCTTGCAAATACACTGCCATGCCTCTGTTTGTTCTTTGTTTCAGCAAAAGGAAGAATTTCAGGGAAACAGTGGCCGACCGGCCATCAAAGCCAGCCGACCGGCCACCAAAGCCAGCCGACCAGCTATTACCATTTCTAGCCGATCAGCCCTCAGCATGTTCTTGAGATCAAACAGAAGCAGTCTGGAAGTTGGCATAATTTTTAGAGGTCTAAAAGAGTGCAAACAGAGGCATCTAGAGGCAATGTGGTGGATTTTTCGGGAGAAGGCAACCGAGCATGCATGTCTCCCTCGCCCGCGAGGCCACTTTATCGCTTTAATAGTTAGTTGTAGCTAATTTATTACATGAGTTATAATTAATTAGTTTAATTGTTTTGTAATATTTTAATAAGCTTAGCATAGCTAGTTATTCAATTCGGTTTGTAATAATTAATTAGCTAAAATAGTTAATTAGTTATTTTTTAATAAGCAGCTTAGCTTAGTGTAGCTTAGCTTATTTATTCGGACCCTCCTTCGAGAGGGCGCAATGTTGCAATAAGTGTGCATGCTTGTGTGCATGTCTTCCAACCCCACGTCTTTCTCCCTTTTATTTAACCGCTTTCGATGGTTAGATTAGGGCATATTTCAATTAGCATACCTTATGCTTGCATGCGTGCATCATTCATTTGTCTTGCATACATCGAGCTCGGCGCATCATTCAAACTACATGGTATTTCAATACTTATTTGAATACATGTTATCAAATTGTTGCATTCATATGCCATCCTAGATAGCCGAGCCTATTTCGTTGCATGTGTTGCATTAGGCACTTAACATAGTTAGGATGGCCCTATTTGGTAGAGCTGTGGGAAAGTGCTTATAGCTTATGCCTAAACAGCTTGTAGCTTATAACTATGAACATAAGCTGATTTCTGACTTATAAATTAAGCATCTCCTGCCCCACTCAAAGAATAAGCTGATTTCTGACTTTCAAAAAGCTATAACCTATAAGCTATAAGCTAAACCAAACACATCAAAATAGCTTAAATTAAGCTAAAAGCTGAAATAAGCAGCTTTTAAGTTGCACCAAACAGGCACATTGTTTCTAACTAGCTTTTGTTTTGGCTTGGAGTACTCGGTGAGTCTTTAAGCTTTAGCATACTTGCGTGAGTGTGAGTGTTGCCGTGATAGCATGCTTGCCATGAGGCTATTTGCTTAAATGCTAAATTGCATGAATGCCTGTGGATGAAGGCTTTATTGCTTGAATTGGGACAATTCAAGTGGCAAATCATCATGTTTAAAGCCCACTTAAAGGTGGCAAATCTGCGCTTTAGCCCACTTGAGAGTGGCACTTTCAAACCATTTTCAAAAACAAACATGAGTTGAGTTGTTCCAACTTAAGCGATTTAGTCTATACTTGTATGCCGCGCGCATCACATAGTAATGTTAGATTAATAACCGGAGTAAGAACACATGTCATTATAAAACAACATATCATGCTTAGTAGAGGCCGATCCTTTGATCGGGCGAGTGGGGGTGCTCATTACACGACCTTCCCCCCTGTACCCATGTTCCCGAGCCGAGGCAACTTTGTTGATGACGGACATGTGGCTTTTGGCACGAGTCAGGGTTTTCTAAATTTTCCAAAAATAAAATATTTAGGTGGCGACTCTGTAATCTAGCAAAGCAGTCTATTTTTCGCATTATTTGATTGAAAATCGATTTTTCAAAACATTTTCTGGATTTGGACTCTTTGATGATTTATCAGTCTTCCCATTGCACTTTGTGAGACTAGATTCAGAATCGTGATGGGAGTCCAAACTGTAGGAGACCAATTCGCGCTTTCTCCGAAAGGGGGGCGCACAAAGAAACTCAAACTGTCTACACATACACTCCCTGTGGGTCTCTGCTCCATCTATTCACCTCTCGAAGCATAAGACTGATGTACTGACTGAGCCGAAGAGGCTCCCTGATTGGCCCTCGAGGCCTGTGTTGACTGAGTAGGTTGGTGGCTCTGTGTTTGCCTCGAACCAAACGCACCAAGTGTGCCACCTAACTGAGGGCAAAACCTTTTCATGTACCCTGACTGCCCACACTAATAACAGGTAGGTGACTGCCCTCTCCCCTGACTCTAGCATTAAGAACGAGCCGCAGGCGGTGCAGACTGTTGCCTTCCTCCTCTCTACGGGCAAGCTGGAGACTTGTGACCCAACTGGCCACACTTGTAACAAGTGAAACCTCCCAAGTTACCTCTCCCTGAACCCAAACTCGGCACAAGAAATGTGGACCTAGACTGTGCTGTCTAGGACTGCTATATGGCGGGACCCCTCTGTCCCTTACTATCTCGACCCTCCCCTTGAACCTCTTGACTTCTCCTAGAGCCCCTCATCTGCTCCTCCTCTGCCCGAACTACGGTCTCAAGCCTCCATAAAACATTCGTAGTCCCTAATCATTGACCCATCTACCTTGAAAAGAAGCCAGGTCCTTAATCTCTTCTCGAACTCACTACAATGGCATTTTTCTGTTGCCACGAGTTCCGGTTCAAATCTAGAGAGGCTTGTGAAAGTTGCCTCAAACTCGGCTACTAGTAAGCTAAGCTGCTTGAGCTTCAAAAACTGATCTCTCAACTTCTCCCTAGCAGTGGGAGGCAAGAACTTGTCCTAGAAGGCGTTGACAAAGGCCTCCCAAGTCAACCCAATGCGTCCACATGCATACTTCCACCATTGACCCGCATCTCCTTTCAGTTGGAAGGATGTCAAGGTCACTCTCAAGCCATCATCCTCGATGCCAAGCATCTCGAATGTTTTCACCATCTACTTTAGCCATTTATCCGCTTTCAATGGCTGTTTAGGGTCACCCAAAAACTTGTCTAGATTAAACCGAAAGAACTCTCTCTTTAAGAAGGATGGCCCTGCTTCAGCAACTTGTGTCTGGACTTGATTCTTAACCCAGAGAATGTCTGCAGATTCCCGGAAAGCTTCTATTATTTCACCGACCAAAGTGCCTATGGATTGCTGACCAACTGGTTCGGCCACATTGGCCTAACCAACCCTTTCTTCTTGTGTCAAAATCTCATCTGGTAAAGGCACCTCATGCCTTCTAGGCCTACCATGCCTACCACCACCACATCCATGTCCACGTCCTGACATCTTAATAAATGTAACAAAAAAGATTATCACATTTACAAATGTGCCAAAGTTAACTCACTCGCGTCCTAATGCAATGGACAATAGTAATTCACCTCACATAAGCACATAATCACATAAACACATACGAATTTCCTTCCTAGATAATTATCGTCCCACGGTATTGCCAGAGTTCCAATTAGAAACAGCAGTAATTAAGTGCTCTTTTAATAAGACTTCTAGAAACCCATAGACCCAATCAATATCTTAGGAATTAAATCACATACCCATATAATCACATAAGCATGCTATCACATAGCATTACAAACATACAAACATCTCTTATCAATGAGATAAACCCATTGTGGTAAGAACCACTTCCCACGTACCCAAAATATTCAAACCCGGTACGCTCTGATACCAAGTTGTAACGCCCCGAAATAATTACCAAAACCTATACTCATATATCAATAAATGATCACAATGACAAAGCAGTTATCTTCCATTGATTTACAATTTAGCTTTGCAAAATAGTGATACAATAGAGAGGTGAAATGAACGTTAGACAAATAAGAAATGCCCTAATGGCTTACATCTTTCCAAGACAACGCTTGGATACAACAAAATTGGACTAAAGTCCAATACAGTTAAAGCCCGTGGCTTGTACAAAAGTAAACACAGTAAATACATAAAAGAAGCTCTCACTCCAAGCCCTCCTAAGCTACTGCCTTGGCAGAGGCATATCATCAGTACATGAAATGTTTTTACCACATAGGGTGAGCCAAAGCCCAGCAGAGATAATCCAACACAATATATGAATCTTAACAAAACTGTAAGATGAATGCACATGCAATGCTCATGCCAAAACATTTTCTTTTATTTCCTTTCCAAAACCATGTAATCCAACTTGTTACCATACTTCATAAATCATTTCCTTTACAATAGAGAATAGGGCGGTGAATCATACTTTCAGAATTTCAAAAACAATACAACCTTTTCCGGAAATTCCGTCCAGAGGAAACCGTAAGCCGAGACCCATGTAAACGTAGGCTATACAAGCACTACTATTGCCATTTCACAGAAATTTCGTTCGTGAGATCGGCACCCATGTATACGCACGGTTTTCGAGACTTTCACCCTGGACACACAGGCCAACTTATTTGATGCAACAACAAGTTCTTCTTATATTCACTTTTTTCCTCAAAACGATGTACATATGCAATGTATAAATGTGAAATAATAACCAATGCACATGAATGAGAAGATAGTTTCAATTTTTCTAATTCTCATGCAATTTCTACAACAATCATAGCCACCCTCCACCGATAGCCCAAAACATATATTTCTAAATAGATATACAATTCTCAATAAAGATATACTTTCCAAATTCTCAAGAGGTGAGTGATAATACATATCTAACTCCACCATCATCATCAATATCAATCCAATTTCATAATTTCAACATCAATTTCATTATTTATACAAAATCAATATTTGAGGCATTTAAGGCAAAATTCCTTTTCTTTCCAAAATCAACCCTAAGTATCAAAATCAACCATTGCTTCCCAACTCAACATACTTACCAACATCATAGTCATTTTCAATGATCCATTTGAAAAATCGCTCTTTTGATTTTTATCCAAAACCCTACGTTTGTTCCAAAAACCTCCAAAATCACAATGTTGTTTAGAAATCGCTAATAACTAAGTTAAAACTCATAGAAGGTGCAAAGAATCCCAACCTCAAGTTTTAGAAGACAAGAGAAGGAGTGTAGAAAACTCAAATATGCCGAAAACCAAGTTTGCTTTATTTAGAACGAAGCCCTCCCCGAGCTATATCTTTTTAATAAAGGTACACGGGGGCGAAGATCAACGGATCTAGGTGGATCCAAGTGAAATACATGAGTTTTAGAGAGAGGGAGAAATATTAGGGTTTTGAAATGTTTAGAGAGAGAGAGAGAGGTGAAAAAGTGTTTCAAAAGGAGCTATTTACAATAACGCAAGATGTGTCGCTCGAGCGACCAGACACAATAAGTTTTTCCACTCGAGCGCAAAAATCTTCGCTCGAGCATGGAATACAATCTCTCAAAAGTTTTGTAGACAGAAGACCATAGCTCAAGCGGAAAAAGCGTCGCTCGAGCGAAGAATACACACTCCTAGTCATTTCTAGTGAGGAGTTTGGCAGAATTAACGGGTTGTCCTCTCCACTTAGTTGTTTATTGTCTTGAGTATTGTGCAAGCTATCAGAGCAGCTTCTAGGACCAGTGGGTTCTAAATCTTTATGGCTCTCCTCATCTAAACTAGGAGAGTTATCAAAAACTAGGCTGACCTATAAAAAATGACCTGAAAACCAAAAAAGAAAAGTATACATCAAAGTTGATTTTAATCTATGTACCGGCTATACAACATCTACAACCGTCTGTTGCTTCTTCTCCCTCGATATGTATCACCACATCACACACACATGGGAGCTATCATCGAAGCCTTCCTTACTATTCTCATTTTTGTAGCTTGTAACCCAAGATTCATACAACGAAATAACTAAAGCCAACATGACCCAATGGACATAAAAATACAAAATAAGGAGCTCTGTAACTTTCATGCTACATTACAATTGATAAGAAGGTGATCCATATATTACTCTGCTCGTCGACACATGCAACTCAATTTTGGTAACATCTTACGCCTGCTATCTAAATTATTAGTAGTAAGGATAAAATCCAAGGCTATTGTCCAAATAAAAAAAAAAGCCACCTTAGACAAAGCCCCTTATTTCAAAATTCCAAAAAAAAAAAATTCAAGGAAAATATATGTTTGTTCTAATGCCAAGAATATCATGGTAGGATTTGAATGAGAATTTTCCATTATTATTTTCCCACATCATCCTATCCTTACCTTGTCAAACCACCTCCACCGTGTACAGGGCATAAAAAAACTCAACAACTACTTTTTACCACTATGCTTCTCAACCCAAAGCTAAAAACTAAAAGCCTCCACAACCCAAAAGTAATTGAAATATGGTCCAAGATTCGACGTGGATAAAGACGTTGAAGAATAGGGGGAGAAGTGCTCTTCCTAATCTTAAAAAAAAAAAAAGAAAAAAAAAGGGGGGGGAGGGGGTTAATTCTTGAAAGGGTATGTATCTCTCTATTATTACAAAACATTTGTCTTGCCCCATCTAAAGGTACATCCATCAACTCAGGAACATCTATGCAATCCAAGAACTCACTCATAGTCGTGGAAATATGTGTGAAACTCCACGTCCCTCAAATGGGTATCTATCAAACAACATTAATATGTCTTCCAATGCACCATGGTTTCTCCCATCTACCATTAGCCTACAATAGATCCTCTAAGAGATCCTTCACATGAGCACACAAAATATTATTAGTGTTACTACATTTTTTTTTTCTCAATATATTCAATAGTCCCTAAATCTCATTGCAAGTTTAGGTTCCTCAATTAGTAAGGTCTTTTAAGAAAAACTTCACATAAACTTACAAATTAGTGGTAGATTATTATTATTTTTTAATTTTTTTGGGGGGATAAGTGTCAATTGGTGATAGTTTTTTAATAGTTCAATATTTTGAATTTTGTATTATAATTTTGATCCAATTAATCTTACGAACAAACCAATAAAAAATAAAACCACCAATAAAATGGATCTTGCTCCATATAAGGTTCGTAGACCCAGGTAAATTTTAATGGAAAGCAAATAATACATTTGCCTATAGCAAATGAAAAGAGTAAATAAGAACTGATTTATAGTTGGTTAGATTTTGTTAGGGAAAAACTGTGATAGACCTTCAAAAAGGAGGCTTCACCATTCAAAACCACATGCAAAACAGAGAAAAAATTATGACAAAATAGAGGACAAAAATCTAAACTTCAACATTCAAAACTAGCACCAAAAATCACAAACCCATTTAAATTTGAAGATCAAAACCACCAAAACTATGTTAGGAATGTGTTATTCTTTATTTATTCACAAAAAAATGATGATACATATATACATACATATATATGTCTGTCAATATAGAGAGAGAAATAATAGTTTTTCACTTGCCTTTGACGAATGAGAAGAATGAGTTCAATCGTTTTGGCCGGTAACACAGACCACTACGTCGTTCAAACCCCTTCCCACCGTCCGAACAACTCATCTTCTCTGCATCGGAACCTTTCATCTTCCCTGCTTCCTCTCTTCCTCTATTGCTTCTCTCTTTCCCCTCCAAAATTAGTGGTGAAAAGAGATGAAATAGTTAATTTAGGGTTAGTTTTGGTAATATATTGGGGGTATAATAAGAATTACATTTTTTTAGTGATGTAATGAGATGGAAGGTGTAAAGAGGTTAAATAGTGGTATAAATAGAATCACCCTAAGTAATTTGATAATTTGGGCCTTCAGGGCATTTTAGTAATTTGTGCCTTAGGAGAATTTAGGTCAATGATGCCTTAGGAGCACAATTGTAATTTGACCATTAAGGGCATTTGGTAATTTCGGCCCTTAGCGACATTTTGGTCATTTCACACAACATATATGTAATATTATAGACCTAAAGACAATTTAGTAAAATTGACTAGGATGAGTATTGTTTAGAAGATAGTGGATCCAACTATCTACGAGTTAGAATCCCGAACACTATGTAGTTTGAGAGGAATAATAACTTCTATAGAGTGGGTGGTTTAGATTTTCTGACATGCAGCTCAGAGGGAGCCTGTGGCATGATCAAGGTAGGACCCAGTATATATTTACTTACAGTTTGGACATAGTATGCGTTGGCAAGGCCAGATTTATTACCTTGTTGGCAAGTTATTGACGCCCTGTTGGCAATTATTAATTTTGAATTATTTCTTTTACTTACTTATTCTAGTGTGAGCTAATTAAATAAGATGGACTTAATAAGACTAAGTAAATTAATCCGAAAATTGGATTATTCATTACATAATTTTACTCAATACTCACTCCCTGCATGTCCACCGGTGTCAATGTCGAGACGTATAGTTATTTTGTTAAGTTTAGATCCTAGGTTAATTAAGTTTGCGTGCCTTTGTACCTTTTTGTCGCATTACTTAAATATTTCTTCCATTATATCATGTTGTATTCTATTTCATAGGAATGCGTGATGGTAAGATTGATTTATGAAATATAGTTTTCATATATTTTTCAAAAATATTTAATCATCATTTCTTTGAAAATAATGAATTAGACACATTTCCCAAGACAAGTCATTTATACCCCAAATTGCTTTTCTTGTTACTTAACCTCTACGTAATTTTAAGAAAAAGGATAATGAGTACATTTTCTAAGGACGTGGCTTCCCTCCAGTCCCAGATCGGACTGGAGGGTGTTGTTGGGCTTGTGGGTACCCACCACGGGTCCCGTTTTGATAATTCAAACCGTTCAATGTGTAGAACTCGTCGAGTATTATATGCCTATAAAAATCATGTTAATTGGAAATCGATAGTTCGTGATCAAATCAGTTTTGTATAAAACAAAATAGACGGTGAAAAAATAAACAGTTGACAGAAAACTGATCCGATGAGATAGCTATCGTTATCCTATCAACGTGATTTTTTACAGGCATATAGTAATCGATGAGTTTTATATATTGAACGGTTTGCATTATCAAAACGAGTTCTATGGTGGGCCCCCACGGGCCCAACAGCACCCTCCACTCTGGTCTGGGACTAGAGGGAAGCCAATGCCATTTTCTAATGGTATTCAATCAAAAGGCCATCGGACACATTTTACAAGGCACACCTAATTTTCAGAATTGAATGAAAATAGGCTAAGAAAGGTGATTTCAAGAATGAATTAAGTAATAAATACAATCAAACCATTAGTTAAGGATTTTGCCTACTTAGTTGATGATTTTGTTTACAATTGGAGACAGATCAGAGGTTCTTATTAAGCTTTTATGAGGGCTCTGCAGCTGCAGGGTGGATGTTGGTTTCACATTCTTTTTCTCTTCTTCTTTTGTTGGTTGGTTCCTTGCCAACTTGGTGGAGTGCAAGCTTTCATCTTGGTTTTCTTCCTAATGCCAACTTAGTGGGATTAGTTAGAAGCCTTTGATGTTATTTGCATCTCTGTTCCTCATTGACGTAATCAATAAAATTTTCTTTCGCCAATCAAAAAAAAATTAGTTACTTGTCACCTAATTAATTTTTCAAAATTGGGATGTGACATAAACAATTGTAGCACACGAAGTCAAACCTTGATCATTATTCTTTTGATTAGAACAAACACATCTTTGAATATATCAAAGTTATAAATAACCCATTTAGATACATCGATTTAGGTCGGTGATTGACGAACACCATGAACTTCTCCTTAGTCCTTTCATCCTTCTCTGATTTGATTCTCCTTTGTTGGGTTCAAAACTAGTTTCCATCCTCCTTTTCTCACCATCACTATGACTAAGAAGATCATTAAAATAGTTTGCGTACTAACTCCATAAATCATTGGTGAACTTGCATTTTTCTTCTTATGCTCATTGTATTCCTTTCAATGTTTTAAAAACTAGACTGGTGAGGGAACTAGAAAAAGAATTGAGTGGACGGATCACTAGTTCAACCGTTGGATCAAATTGAAATTGAACCGTAATGTCATAATTATTTTATAAATATATTAAAAATGACTTAATAATAATATAAGGATTAAGATACATTTATTTAAATTATTTTAAAATTTTAAGATACATTTATAATCACATAAATGTATTTATATTTATTATTTACAAAATATACAATGTTTGAAACAAAATATAATAAAGATAAATATTTACCAAATCTAAATAAAAGTTAAAGGTGGTAGAGTGGTTATATTGTCATACTACTTTCTTGTGATTATGTGTTCAACTCCTCTAAATTAATGGGTATATCATAAAAATCATATTTAAATTTTAATATATAATTATATTGATTATTTGTATAAAAAAATTTATTTATACTTGTGAAAAAGAAAAAAATGAAGAAAACATCATATATATAATATATATGTACTACATATTAATAGGGATTAGTAAAGCATTTGCTTTATCAAGTAGAGATAGATGTGGACGAACGTTGGGGCTAAATTTGAGTCGGGTTGGCACTACATAATAAGGCATTTTGTATTTGTCAAAATCCGGATCAGCCTTAACATTGGGCTTCCATGTCTACTCAAGCCTGATCCAAAAAATAATTAGAAATCCTAAATTCATCCATCGGGTTATATGTTTAAAAAAAAATTAAAATATTTCATAATTAAATTCAATCACACATTATATTTCTTAAATTAATATATTGACATCGTTATAAATTGAAAGATTTTGTGTATACATTAAAGGATTTTTTTACATAAATTCAATCACACATCACCATAAATGTAATTTTCAATAAAATCAATAAGAATAAAGTCTATATTCCAAATATATATATATATATATATATTAATGTATTATAAATAAATAAATAACTAAACAGCGGGCTGGGCCAGGTTGGGTTGGGAGTATAAATCCCAAGCCCAGCCTATTAATATTTCGGGCCGAAAATATTGGCCCAGCTCGACCCTATGGGCTAAAACAACTTCCCAAGTCCTAAAAAAATAGAATTAGACCAGGTGGACTGAACGGGCCAACTGGTAGATATCCACTCATAAGTAGCGGTGCCTATTTTCAAAACTTAGTAGAATGATTTTTGCAATGAGCACTGTAGCTTAGAGGTGCCTATATTTGACTCTTTGATTATCTTGATTGAGAACCTTCTTAGTTGATATTTGAGCCTTAGTTGAGGTGTTACCTTAGTGGTTGGGTGAGATTGAATCAGAAACTCCAAATTCAAATAATTGTTATTGAGTAGATTTCACTCTTTTATCATTTTATCTCTCCATACTTTGAATCTTGATGTAAGGCTAGAACCATTGGAAAGCTTACTTCTGGGGCTTTAATTTTTTCATAAGAATGACCCTAAACGGAATCCGGACGAGAGAGTTATCCCTGTTTGAATTTTGAGTTTCTATGTTGGAAGCATGCTCGCTCGAGCGAGATTTTCTTCACTCAAGTGAACTGCGCAATTTTCAGAGATTCTGGGAGCTTCTTCTCTACACTCAAGCCAAGATTCCTTCGCTCGAGCGACCAGGTCGCTAATAGACATTGTAAAGTGACTTTTTTGCCCAAAACTTTATTTTTCTCCCTCTCTTCTCCTCCCATGCTCCAAACCCGAAACCCTAACCTTCCAAACTCTTGATTCTCTTTTTTTTACCCAAGATTCATCCCAAATCTTTCAAGAAGGTTGAAGAGCAAGCATAGATCAAGACTTCTACCGATTGTTCTGCGATTTCATTGGAGTTTCAAGTTGGGTCTTCATCTTTAGCTTCGAATCTTGAGGTAGGGATTTCTTTGCTCCTTTTCAATACCTCATCTATAGATAGATATGTGGTATATTTTATTGCATAAAAATCATATCCGTTATGGATTTCTTTGAAAGGGGATCTTGGATTTGTTATTTGTGAATGAGATTGTTAAATTGATTGTCGTTTAGGTTAATCGAGGAGTAGTCTAACATGTTTATGTTCAAAGGGAGAAAAAGCCCTCATTTAATGTTTTGACTAGGTGAATTAAAAAGGGGTAAAGTTGAATAATGTTTGTAAATTGTTATTATGGTTTGTGTAAATGTGATAATAGCTAAAAGGGAGAATTAACTATAGCATTGGAATTATTTGGATTGATCTTATTAAGTTGAGTTGGGTTGTGGCTTTGATATCCATGAATTTAGTTTTGTGAAATGAAAAGAATGGATTGGGGATAAAGAGTAGAGTAAGTTAACTTGGAAAATAAGAGAATTGATTTTTGAAAAGAAAGAAAGAAATCATAACACTATGTGAATTTCAGAAATGAACTTGAGGTTGAATTATGAATATTTTATTTTACTATTGTTGTTGTTGGATTTAAAATCTCATGAGAGTTGGATTATTATAATACGTGTGTTGAGTACATACATTTAGAGGTTTTGTCCTTGGTCATCGGTGGAGGATGACATTATTGTGTTGAATAGTTTATGTGTATGCATTACACTTGTGTTAGTTGTACTTTGTCATGTTGTGATGATTGGTAGTGTATACTGCGCTGAGAATGAGAGGTACCATTACCTTCTAGCTAGTGCCTGGAGAATTGGTTGCACTTAGAATGAGAGGTACCAGTACCTTCCAGCTAGCATCTGGAGAACTTGGCAGAGGTACCATTACCTTCCAGCCGGTGTTTGGTAAATTAGCATTTCATTATGGAAAGGTGTATCCTTGGCTTACCGTGCTTAAGGCAGGTAGAGCAGAGCTTATTTTTCATTATTATCTCAGTGTACCTGTGTATATCATGCGTTATGATGGTTATGGTTCAAGAAGGCCGTGTTGTCTCATATGTTGAGTAAATAGTTATTGGGTGTTTATTGTTTTTGTTTTTCGTGTTAGATGTACATATGTATATTTGAACGTGTTGAAAAGGATGTAGACCATGTGTTAAGTTCGTAAATAATGTGAAGGAAATCAGAGATTTATGAACATGTTTCAAACTTCAAAACAAAATAGTTGTTATGAGATATCTTGATATGGGAAATGAAAAGTAACTGTGAATTGTCTGTATTGTTAAAGGAATTGAATAATTTTGGGAAAAGTACTAATGTAAATATTCTTTGGTTATAAACCATCACATTATTTATATAGTATGAGACTAGGCATTTATAATCATAGCTATCTGTATGTTGTTATTGTTTAGGATCATGTTGAGATCCCTACTGGAATATATGTTCATCTCATGTTGCTAATCCTTTTTCAGGTGAACGTCGAGAAATGTTACAAGGTCATGGATCTTCTTTATCTATTGGCCATGGGACCTTTTATTTGTGGGGCGGAATGTCATTGGCGTAAAAGGGTTAAACCCTTTCTCTTAATTTAAAAGATGTAAGCCTATGAGCAATTTATTATAACTCCTGTTGCATTCATGTTGTATTCGGATGAGAGAATCTTTATTCACGTGTTCTTGTAAATATAAAGAGTTTTCATATGTTATCTCTGAAATTGAATCTATAATAATGGTTTGCTAATGGAATCTGAGTAATAAAGAGCGGGGCGTGACACCATCGGCCCGCTCAAGGCCCACTCAAAGCTCGACCCGAGGCCTAGTATCATTTTTGGTAGATAAAAATAAAATTTTGGTAAAAAAATTGGAAAAAAATTGTTCAAGCCCTGTCCAAGACCAGGCCCAGGCCCAGGCCCGAGGCCCGGCCTGCCCAAGGCCCGAATATCCCCTGGGCCTAAGCCTAATTTTCTGGCTTGTGGGCTGAGCCGGGCCAACTCGAATTTTAGTGGGAGTCCGCGAGGCCCGACATGGGCCAGCCCGAGCCCGAGCCCAAACCCAAGGCCAGGTAGGCCGGACCGGACCAGGCCAAGCTTACACTCCTGCCCACTAAGAGTTGAAGTGGTTTTTCATTATTATACTTTATGAATCGTAATTTTTGGGGAAAATTATGTGAATACTCTCTGTATTTTAATTTTTGTGTCATTTTGATCTATATAATTTTAATTGACTCCATTTGAATGCTGAATTTATACTTTTGTCTTAATTTAGTCCAATTACTTACAATTGTTAGCATTTTGTAATAAAAAAAATATGTATATAAGTGATATATGTTATTCTGTTAGAGGTAAAATTATAAGCTTGCTCAATTCGGTGGCTTAACCTCAACCAATTCAATAGTAATTTTTCGTCAAAAAGACTAGCGGTGTTATCAATTAGACTAAATTGAGACAAAATCTAAAATTAAGAGTAAAAATTGAGTCAATTGAAAGTGTAAGGATCAAAAATGATGTAAGAGGTCAAATATAAGGGCTACCAGTGTAATTTTTCGTAATTTTTTTGGTCAAAATATTGGAATCTGATTTAAAGTATAGTTGACGTTGTTTGCTACATAATATTTTGGAGGTGTAAGGTAGCACACAATGAAAATGTGATAAATAATAGAAAGAGAGAGATAGGATGAGAGGAACAATTATTTTTTGATTGGTAAAGAAATAGACTTTATTGATGAAATAAACCTACAATATATGAAGATTACATCAATACAGGGAGGAGGAAGTGCAAAGAACATCATAGAAGAGCTACACAATCTCAAGTAGGTTAGCACCAAGTAGCTTGTAGCTTACCCAATCATTTACTAGCACACTCTTCAAGGTTGGTGAGAAACCAACACAAAAAACAAGAGGAAAGATCAAAACAGAGCAGCAGACAGACAGAAAAACACCAAATCTAGCAAACCCCACTTATCTTCTATGCCCAATGCTACTTCTAACCTGCTGAATTTGATGCACAAAGTCATTAACATAGTAGAACCTCCCAATTAAGTGGGTTTTTAGCAAAGACCTACCTTGAACAATTGGGAGATTAAATAAAGGGAAAATGAGGTTTTTTTTTTTTTTTTTTGGCACAAATAGTTGAATAGAGTCAACAAATATATGATCTTGAGGTAAATCTCTTTTACCAGAACAGTTGAAGAAAGGAACATCGATTTGTTTAAGGGAAATAGAACAATAGAGAACTACAATCCAACTGAAATGATTACAATTAAAGACAATAGACACCATCACAAAATCATAAAAATTAAGACAACGAAAAGCTCATATGACACAACACACAATGAGAAACAACAATTTTTTCAAAACATCTAAAACAATAGCTTCTCCAAAGCATCACAGCACAATGGTAGTATGAGTAACTTGAAAGTAACTCAAACTGCACATTCACATAATCCCTAAAAACATTCGTAAGGGTTTCAAAAAACCCTTCTCCTTCGTATGCTGCCTGGATTTCATCCATTGATTCTTTAGATGTATCTTTCTTTAGCTTTTTTATTTCATCCAAGTGCATAAGTAGAAGCCAAACATGAGTGACAAATTGTCCACCACTTCTAAGCTCTTGAGCATGATGCTTCAATAGGCAACGACTTGCGGCATAACATAACATCTCCACCCACACATTGCTCATAATATTCCACTTGTTCTCTTTCTCTGTCAAACCACAAACAAGTTTTTGGATCTTATTCATTGTCAAATTGGCGGTGCTCCATTCTTTCTCAAGGAATAGCTTATAAGGTTTGACATTAGATGATCCAGAATCTCTTTCATCAAAAAAAATTTTCACATCAGTATAGGCCTCATCAAACGTGTCATTATCATCACAGATGGGTAAACTATGACATATGAGAAGCAGATGCATCATGAATATGACAATATTTTAGTTGTTTCCACTTCATCTGTGACCAACTTAGGATTTTCTAATTCTAAATGATAGCAAACGTCCGTGGCAACGTGCCATATGACAATACTTTCATCAAATTCTAGCTCAATAATCCACTCAAATGCATCCAGATGTCCATAATTTGTAAGGGTCCACTCACCTATTTTTCTATTTGAAGCCTTAGAAGTTTCAGCTTCGGGAACATTCCTTTTCAGCTTATTGTGAAGCTAATTGATGATTAGTTCTTTCAAACTAGGTTGGATTGGACTCAACGGCAGGTTGAACTTCGTCAACATGATTTCCCTGTCCTACGCACTTTCTACAATATTATAGAACATTTTATGCTTATTTTTGGCGCAATAGTTTAGTAAACTAAATTGTCCTAATAAGCTCATACCACCGTTTGCTTTTAGAGAACACAAATTCGTATAGATCAAAAACTGGCATGACCAGCTTACTCGGGTCATACTTAAATGCCCAAACAATTGCCCAATGTGAACAAAGTTACGCAAGAACTCCAGCTATCTATAAAACAAGGGCTTCAACAAGCAAACATATTGTAATCGGCATATCACCTTCTAAAAGCTCACGAGGCTTTTTAAATAAGAAAAATACCACCAGAACAAAAGCTATGCAAGAGAAACTAATCAATCTAAGAATGCTTCCACAGAACGTAAAAACAGTACCTACTTTGCTGAAAAGGATGTCATACATCAATACCAACTCAATCTCAATCAATTTGAAAGTATTATGAGTAGTACCCCTTTCAAGCACCCATTTGCAGAATTCACGAATCAATTCCTGTCTAGGTTTGTTATGTGCATTATTGGGAATAAAGGTCTGGAAATAGGAATAGGCTTGGAGCATAAATTTCACAGTAGGTCATTGTTCATCTGCAATACTATTTCTAAATTTGGATTCATATAACACAACAAAACCCTCATACTTTTCCTTAGATCCTAACTTGATTACCCATACTCTCTCTCCATACTTGATAATTCCAAGAAAAAAAAAAAAACATCAACTGAGCCAGAAGAGACAACTTATCATGAATATTCCAGGTTACAATCATGATAACACTTGTTCTTACACCTTATGTAAGTAGTCCTACAAGTTGTTTCAACCATATGTTGGTTTCTTCCAAGCGTAGGATAGTTAGGGTATCTGGACCTCCAAGAAAGAAAAAGATTATTCATGCCCATAAACCTCTCAACAGATTTGTTGAATTAATATCAGTGGTGTCAGCATTGAGCTTGGAGTCCTTTCCAAGAGCAATTATTACCAGCAAATATAATAACCAAACACCCACATTCATCATCAGCCCTGTTGTACTCTTTCTACGGCGTTCTTCGAAAATATGAAGGTACAATTGAGTAAAGAGGATGCATATAGCTAGAACCCTCAAGTCCCAAACATCCCATTTTTTTCTCAAGTTTTCAAGAGTAGTCATATGGTCTATCTTACAGATCCTGATGCACGACATGATTCTCTTTTCTATGATGCACATGTAGATGGAAAAAAGTGGGGGGGGGGAAATTAAACACACTTACAATCTTACTAACATGGGAACCAAATGCAAGAGAGAGCCCCACAATTACACTATGTCTGGTAACCGAGGAGAGAAGATAAAATAGATGATAGTGTTTTTTTTTTTTTTTTTTTGAAACAGCCAAAACAACCTTTATTGATGATCAACAAATAGAACAGATACAGATGAGAACATCAATAAAGACCAATGGTGCAAAAAGCATCACAGTTTCCATAGCCACTCCTAACTAGGTTGGCACTAGCTAAAGAGCCCAATCATCTACTAGCACCACCCCAAAGTTGGAGAGATTCCAACCTAAAGAAAAAGGAAGAAAACAAACACAGCAACAAGACAGAACCAGACTAAGAGAGTTACACACCCCTCCCTCTAATGCAACATCTCACTTGCCTTAGATTTACCAGAAAATCCTGCACTGAAAAGTGGTGCTTAGAATACCTTGGTTTCAACCATAATGCAATTCTCACCTTTATCACTTCACACAACTCTGCCAAGTTTGGAATAGAGGCATTAAACACTGTAGCATTCTTGTGTTTCCAGAGAGACCACAACACAACCAGAGGCACTCCTCTCCAAATCTTCCTCTCTTGACTCCTAAAACATTGCCCTTCCCACCATAATAGAATTCCTTCAACAAATTTAGGTAAAGCCCCCACAACATCCCACCAATATAGCATTGCAAACCATACCTTCCAAGCAAATGGGCAAGAAACCAACACATGATTCACTATTTCTGACTCAGCATTACAAAAAACACACAATGTTGAAGCAGAATTATGAAGGACACCAATTCTTTGTAAGAAAACTGATGTCTTAATTCTATTTCGCCAAGTTAGCCAAGTAAAGAATTGAAATTTTGGTGGCATGTAATGAATCCACACTAATTTAGTAGATCTTAACAAAGGGCCTACTGGAGCCAACAAACCTTTATAAATAGAGCAGGCAGAGAACACCCCTGAGGATGTCACATTCCACACTAGACTATCTATTTGATCTGATACAGGACTTAGTGCTATTTCAAGGAAGTTTCTAAGCCTGAAAACCTCACTAACCTCCCAATCATACAACCTTCTTCTGAACTGACACACCCAATTTCCTTCAGCAACCTTTTGAACATGCATTGATCTAAGTGATTCCTCTTTATTCACCACCAAACCATACAAACCCTAAAATTCCTCTCTATGACATGTACTATTCCATCATTTGTCCACCCATAATCTAAAATTATTCCCATCCCCAATCTTTAGCTAAAAGGTATTCATATAATACTCCAATAGGGTGTTATTTGACTTTGTGATGGTAATTATGCCTTTCCATACACTAGACATAATACTAGTGGTAGAAGTAAAAGGAATCCAATCCCTGAAGTCCACTTTATACTTACGACAAATAACTCTTCTCCACAATGCTTCCTTTTCATACCCAAATCTCCTCCACCATTTGATTAGTAAACAAGAATTTACCACCTTCACTCTTCTCAGCCTCAGACCCCCTTGCTCCAAGCTTTTTAGTCAGATCCTCCCATTTCACAATATGCTCCTTTTTTCCTACTTCTGATCCTCTCCAAAGAAATGAGGCTTGCAATCTCTCCAATATTCTAGCTACCCCATCTGGCATTTTAAACAATGACAGATAATACACGGGCAATGATGCAAGAACAAATTTAATTAGAGTAAGCCTACCAGCATGGGATAAAAGTTTCCTTTTCCTGCTAGCTAATATGCTTCTCACTTTATCCACCATTGGTTTCCAGGTTGCTTTAGAACTGGGATTAGCCCCTAAGGGCAACCCTAAATACTGCAAAGGTAGCTTCTTGGTCTTGCAGTTTAGTATATCAGCAAATCTGTCCAAAGAACCATCAGCAACACCCACTCCACAAACTTGACTTTTATGGTAATTAATCCTCGACCCAAACATAACCTCAAAGCACTTTAATATCCTCTTCAGGTTTCTAACCTCCTCATCTTCAGCTTCACACAAAAGTAAGGAATCATCAGCAAATTGCAAATGAGACAACACCAAACCCCCAACCCCTATTTTCACCCCTTTAATAATACCCAACTGGTATGCCCTATTTAATAATACATTCAAACCCTCAGCCACCAAGTTAAATAAGAATGGAGACAATGGATCTCCTTGTCTAAGACCCCTCTATGAACAAAACTCATTAGTAGGAGAACCATTAACAAGGACTGAAATACGAGCTGTTGTAACACACTCCATAATCCATTCTGACCATCTTAAACCAAACCCGAAATTCAGAAGCATTGAGTGTAGAAATCCCCAATTTACTTAATCATAGGCCTTTTCAAAATCAAGTTTAATTATCACACCCTTTTTCTTATACTTCTTCCACCCATCCACCACTTCATTCGCAATAAGTACACCATCAAGGATATTTCTCTCCCAAGAAAAGCTGATTGGGTTTCATTGATAACATTAGGAAACACTGCTTTTAGCCTTATTGACAATACCTTGGTTAAAATTTTATACACTAAACCAACAAGGCTAAGAGGAGAAAATAAAATATTATGATTTCTCTCATATTTGTTTGAATGAATAGGAGAAAAAAGAAGAGAAAATATATTGATTTATCTCATATCTTATTTAGTTAAGCTATATAAAAGAATTGAAATGAAATGATATCATGTTCTGCTATTAAATTAACCTTTTATAGATGTTATTCTTTTTATTTCTTCTATATCTAAAAGAATAGTTTTGGTATTATAACATAATAATATTTTGTTATTTCTTTTCTCTTCTAATCTCTCTATTTTTGAAGAGATTCAAAATGGGGGTTAGGAGAGAAATGGATCAATGCTTTCCATTTGTTTCCATTTTACTCAATACTTACCTAAACAAGTGATATAGACTAAGAAAAATACATTTATTTTATTTTCTTCCCAAATCACCCAATCTAAATTGGCTTTACATCTTTTGCATTCGATGCATATTTAAGTGTTAGTAGCAACACTAAATAAAAATGAAACAATAAGTAGTCACGATTTCGTGTCTCATAAAAATGTGAAAACTCTTCATTAGATTTCATACATTAAAAAGGCTTACAATGGTATTGCATCTAAGGTTGGCATTAGTGTTGTCTACTTTGGACTTAGCTCATTTAAAAATTGGTAAATTATACCATTAAGTCCTCATAGTTTAAGTGAAGTGTTATTTTAGTCTATGTAGTTGTAATTTGAAAAATTTTAACATGAAATTTTCAATTTCGTTACAGCGTTGTCCCACCATCATATGTCGTTAACATTTTAAAGGAAAAAGGCTATATGCAAAATTAGTGGGATCAAAGTGAAATTCAAAAGAAATTAAATTTCACTTTGGTTCTTTTAGTTTTGCATACGATTTTTTTATTTTATTTTTTATTATTCAAAATTTAAAAGTGACAAAGGGATGACATTGCAACAAAATTAAAAATTTGTGATTTCAGATTGTTCAATTGAATACTACAAGGACCAAAGTAATAAATTCACTCAAATTAGAAAGATCAACAGTGTAACTTACCTTTTCAAATTTGAATTATTGATATTTTTAGATGTGAAAGTGAAGCAGCTCGATCTAAAATATTTAATTTCTTTATGAAAATTAAAATTAGATATGTTTGAATAATTTTAATTCAAAGTAATATATTCACAAATAAGGCAATTCATACAACCAAACTAATCCTTAAGCTTTTCAAAAGGAAGCTAGAAGTCATTATACAATTTAAAATTGCTCTCTTTGATATAAGGAAACTACCACTTTTAACTTGTTGGCCAAACCAAGTATATTGGTCTGATACACCATTTTATGGTGTAAGGTTAAAGGTTCAACTTTCATGAAAAATAATTTAAATCATTTCTGGTATATATTTCTCCCTTATTATGAAAGTTGTATGTACTTATTTATTGCTTCCCTAGTTTGAGCTATTATTGGACTTTAATAGTGCAATTTGAATCTCCTAGTTGGGATTGTCTAGCTTGTTAGGATACTCTTTGCACCCTCCATTTTTATTGATTTCTCCCTATTTTCTTTTTGGATTATCAATAAATTTTTGTTTGCTAAAAATATATATATATATATATATATATATATATAACATTTCTCTTCTTAAAAATGAATGCAAATAAAAAAAATTAATTTCATATTAAATAAACAGTTTATTGAGCTAATTTGTTCAAATATGGATATCACTTCCTAAAAGAATACTAAAGCATATGATGCAATGGAATAAAAGCGTGTAAGACCATCTCCAAAGGTGAATCAAATTCATCATCAGATTTAAATTTGATAAAAAAAAAGGTCACTTTTCTCACTCCAACAGTTTCACCAAACTAATATCAAATTGAGAATGGAGCAAATGTTTCACTAGATTGAGGAGTTGGGTCAGGTTTCACCAAAACACTATGCATGTACGTTGGAGGTGGGTCCCACTGTAGACCGCCCGAACTCCGCTCCGCACGCGAGGGCGCGAATTGTGTTCATAGCTACTACAGTTCGGACTCCTGTCATGGTTCTGAATCTAATCTCACAAAGTGCAATGTAAGACTGATAAATCACCAAAGAGTCCAAATCCGGCAAATCGTTTTAGAAAATCGATTTTAATCAAAAAGCGCCAAACATGGACTGCTTTGCCAGATTTCAGAGTCGCCACCTAAATATTTTATTTTGGAAAATTTAGAAAACCCTGACTCGTGCCTAAGGCCACGTATTCGTCATCACCAAAGTTGCCTCGGCTCGGGAACTTGGGTACGAGAGGGGAAGGTCCTGAAATGAGCACCCCCGCTTGCCCGATCAAAGGATTGGCCTCTACTAAACATGATATGTTGTTTTGAAAACACATGTGTCCTTATTCCGGTTATTAATCTAGAATTACTATGTGATGCGCACAGCACACAAGTATAGACTCGATCACTCAAGTTGGAACAAAATATCTCGTGTTTGTTTTTTGAAAATGGTTTGAAGTTGCTACCCTTAAGTAGGCTAAAATGCGGATTTGCCACTCTCAAGTGGGCTTAGAAAACATGATTTGCCACTTCAAGTGGACTTAAAACGCACATTTTGATGAATTGTTCCAATTCAAGCAATGAAGCCTTCATCCACAGGCATTCATGCAGTTATAGCAGTTAAGCAAATAGCCTCATGGCAAGCATGCTAACATGGCAACATACACATCTCATGCAGTATGCTAAAGCGTAAGCACTCACAGTGTACTCCGAGCCAAAACAAAAGCTATGTTAGTAATCAATGCATGATCCTAGCTATGTTAACAATGCCTAATGCAACACATGTAAAACACAGCTAAAATAGGCTCGGCTATTCTAAGTTGTCATGTGAATGCAACTAGATAACATGTATTCAAATTGGTATTGAAATACAATGCAATTTGAATGATGCACCGAGCCCGGTGCAAGCAAGACAGATGAATGGATGCACACATGCAAAGCATAAGTATGCTAATTGAAATATGCCCTAATCTAACCACTGAAAGCGGGTAAATAAAAGGGAGAAAGAAATAGGGGTTGGAAGACATGCACACACGCATGCACACACGCATGCACACTTATTACAACAGTGTGCCCTCTCGAAGGAGGGTCCGAATAAATAATACAAGCTAGCTACGCTAAGCTAAGCTACTTAACTAATCTAATAATCTAATTAGGCTAATTATTGCACAACACAAATTGAATAACTAGCTACAACTAATTATTACAATACTTTAATTAATTAACAAATTAACTAATCATGGTAACTAACTAAGCATGTGAGGTATGTGAACTAGGCTGCCACAGCTCTGCCTTGAACAATGAAGGATGCATGCTCTCGATTGCCTCCCTCGGAAATTCATTACCATGCCCAGAATTGCTTCTGTTGCATTTGATTTGATCTCAGAACACTGCACAAACTTCCAAGTTGCTTCCGTTCCAACATGGGGACCTCATGGTGGGCTGCCGACCAGAAAAGGGTGGTGTAGACCACCTGTAGACCAGAAAAACTGGTTGTAGACCAGAAAAAGTGGTCGGTCGACCACCTTTACTGGTCTGCCGACCAGAAAATCTACCAAACTCCAGTTTTGCTGCAACAGAGAGCAAGAAGGGGCATAGTAATGTATTTGCAAGATATATGTGCACAACCACCCTCCCTATCATTTCTCAAGATCAAGGGAGTGCGGTACTCGACTCTCAGGCCACCAACCAAGCATCTCAATGCATGATGGCCGAGAAGCCGAGATTGCACAAGTCAATGTCAATGAATGCACAACTAACACATAAAGGTCTCCACCTCTATCATGCTTGATCAAGAGGGTCAGCAACCGAGAAATGAGGCGCGTTTCATCACTTCAAGTATGAAACGCCCCTCGTTTCTCGTGTTTGGATCAACACCCAATCCAAACACAATGCAATGCAACAACATTCCAAACACCATGCAATACAACAACATGCAAACACAAAGAAATGCATCAGCATGCAAACAACATGAGCATGGCAAGCTAGAGTCCTTAAGCATTGAAACTAGTGAAGGACACAACACAAGGGCTATGTAATGCAATACTCAATGGACCAAACCAACCTCAAACTGACCTCATGCATGCCAAAATAGTAGCCAAAATGCTCTGAAATGATGGCATGAAAGGCAAGAAAATGCATGTTCATGCATTGGCTCACCAACAAAGCATAGCAGCACAACTCTTAAACACAATTAAAGACTAATAAAAATGAGAATTTAGGAGGACTATATGCTCTAAAACCATGTGAGAAATGATGCCATATCATGCATATATCACAAATGAAGCATACTATGAAACTCAACGCTCTAGACTAGCAAAGGCACTTGCACCATAGCCATATCAAGCAAGCCCCAAAGGGCCAAGATGACTCAGAATAGTCTCAAGGCAGGTCAAAATAATGCTAGAAACATGCTTGAACATAGCCAACATATGCTAGAATGGGAGGCATAAAGCATGGCGCATGCAAGGCCAATGAGCATGATTACACTACACCTATCAAAACCAAGCATGAAATGACTTTATCAACAAAAATCAGAGTTGAAACATGGTAAAATAACACCAAAAACACACTGAGATGATAGCCCAAAAAGCTTAGGCAAGCATGCATGCCAATTGGCTCATGATTGAGGCATAAAGCATAACCCTCCAAAAGCATTGAATGTGTGAAACATGAGGGAGTATGACTATACTACACACACTAAAATCATGTTAGAAATGAGGCCAAAGCATGCAAACAACTCAAGTAAAGCATGCTAGATACTTTGAAACTAAAAACTAGTGAGCAAGATTGAACTATGGCTATACAAAGCAAGGTCCGAATGATCAAGAACACTTAAAATAGAGCTTAAGCATGGCAAAACATGAGTAAAATCTTGCTGGAGTGGAGCCAAAAACATGCTAAAATTATGGTCCAAAGTATGATGCATATTAAGGCTATTGCACTACATGGATATGAAGCATGCAAGAGGCAATCAAACCAACGCAAGACAGCGCTATATCATGGCAAAACAAAGCCTGAAACATGCTAAGATAGGGGCCCAAGAAGGTAGAAAAACATGCTAACTTGGTGAGCCATCAACACAAGCACACAAGAGAAAAGGAGGGGGGACAACCCCCACCCATTTGGGGCCTCAAAACACACTTTCCACCACTGAAATTCCTTTGGAATTCAGTGGTTAAAAGGCCAAGAGAAGGTGATCTCAAAGGCCTAAAGAGATGGCTCAAAAAAAGGCAAAATAAGGCACAAAAGAGGGTAGACCACCCCCAACACTAAAGAGGCCTCAAACAAACACTTTAAGCACTTGAAAATAAAGCTTTTTGCAGTTTAAAGTTAGGCCTAAAACATCATGCAAATACAGCCAAATAAGCAATATAAAGAAAGCTTTAAAGAGGATGAAGACTCACCCTTGAAGAACCACTTCAAAGCTGCAACTTCAGAGGCAAAAACCAAACTTTTGAGCTTCAAACAAACCTCCAAGAACCTCAGCCCAAGAGTGAAGGTGTTTCACTAGGCGTTTGTGTGCAAAAGTGTGAAGAAATGGCACTTTTGAGCACAAAATGGAACAAATATAGAGAGAGAGGGAGCAATATAGATATAGAAGGATATGTATAGCCCTCAGCCAATTTTTTTGAACCTAAAGCAAGAGGGAGGAGGCTCCCTTATATAGAAATCCATGTCTCAAGCTTGTTAGACAAGCTAGAGACTTGGTTCAATCCCTCCATACATGTATGGAGGATGCTTTCTGTGCCCAACAGCTGGCACAGCTAGCAAGGAAAATATCTGCAGAAAATGCAAAAAAGCTGTCGACCAGTTGAAGTGGTTGGCCAACCACTCCTACTAGTCGACCGACCAGAAAAAGTGGTATACAGGGAATGAAACTAGTCGGCAAGGAGGAGAGAGGGTCTGCAGGGAGAGTAGAAGATGGTGGCAGGTTGCTGACCACCTTAGGTGGTCCACTGAGCACCCACCCTAGCTGTCCGACCACAAAAAGTGGCTGGCAGGGAAGAAAAGTGGTCTACAGGGGGAGAAACTGGTCTACACCCCTGTTCCACCCTCCAGGTAAAGGAAAACAAGGTTTGGTTCAAAAACAAACCAAAAAGGAAGCAAGACAAGAGTCCGCAAGGCGAGGCACTTAGCCGGAAGTCCTGAAAACTAGTCTACGGGTACAAAGGTGGCCTATGCGAGGGAAAGGTAGTCTACGGCTACAAAAAGTGGCCTACAGGCCTCTGTTTCCCTCTAGGCAAAGGCAACAAGGCATGGTCCAAAAACCAGGCTAAGAGGAGGAAGATAAGAGGTCTCGAGACAAGGTGCTCAGCCGAAGGCTCCAGAAACTCGAAACGAGCACAGACATGCACAATCACCGAGTGCACAAACGATGACGTCTGAGTCTTAAGGTCAGTCAAAAATGGGGTGTCTACACCCACCGGACGTCTGGCTGGCTGTCCCACCAGTCGACCGGTTCACTAAAAAAATGCACTGCTGCTTCGTTTGGCTTGGGAACTACTAGTACATTGTTTGGGCTTCAAAAGTTGGTTGTTTTGTGGCACTCTAAATTTAATTCAAGGTTCAAATACCTTTAAATTGCTATCAAAATTTTGGTCTTGGAAAAGTTGTATTGTATATAGATTTAAATTGTAGATTTAATTCTATCAAAATTAGCCGTTAGCAGCTACACTCCAACAAGTTACCATTGGTGTGGCAGAGTATTTCACAAAGTTACCGTTGTTGTGGTCTATAAAATATAGCAATCTTTTAATTTCACTATATTTCTTGAATTTCTTATTTTCTTTGTGAGATTTTCATTCTTTATGAGATTTTCTTTGTGAACTTCAATTTCACAATATCATTACAATTTCTATTTTCTTTGTGCGATTCAATGTATATTCTCTGTTTCTCAGATTCAGTGTATATCATTACAATATATTTCACTGTCTGAGTTGGATGTTGTATCCTACTGAATTTTCTTCAAAGTATGGAAGATTTTGAAATGGTTGAGGAATCACAAATTTCAGAGCACAACACTGATATTAATTTCATTTCGGAAACCTCTCGTGTTTCTCGTGGTAAAGAGTTTACAATTATAGAAGATAAAACTTTATGTAGATCTTGGTTAGAAGTCTCTCAAGACCCCATTACTGGTAATAGTCAGACCATGGCAATATTTTGGGAACGAGTATTTTAATTCCCAATTGAGCGGTGAATCAAATTGAAACCGTATTTCTTTGTCTCACCGTTGGTCTGTCATGCAAAAGGCAATTAATAAATTATGTGGTTTTCTTGAGAAAATTCAATTGAGGCAACAAAGTGGAACAACTAAGGCATACATGGTAATTCTTTTCTCTTCTTTTTTGTTATTAAATATCACTTTTCTTAATGCTCAGTATACTTGTTATGGAAATGGTTTTACTTATCAAATTTTAGGTCGTTGAAGTGAAGTGGATGTATCATGCAATACAGAAAAAACACTTCACATTTGATACAAATTGGGATATTTTGTGCCAAAGTTGTAAGTGGGATGAATTTAGAACACAACCAAAAAAAGCCACACAACATGCATATCCACGTTCGAATCCACCAACTAATTGTGAGGCTTTTCAACCCAACAACAATAGTCTGGGGGACCAACAACCAAGTAATACATCAACACGACCAATTGGTATGAAGGCTGCGAAAGAAAAGTTAAAGAATCAAAGAATGCACGATCCAAGATTTGATGAAATGGCTGCCAACCAATCTAAAATTGTTGAAGTATTATCAACTATCTCCGCTAGAACTGTTGAGCGAGATGGACAAAAGGTGATAGACCGTGAATAGAAGGTTATAGAGCGTCGAAGAAGGCCCAAGGATAGGGAGGAACAACTGAAAATCTTATCTATGATGAATAAAAGAGAACAATGAAATGAGGATCATAAAATAATGTCAATGGACATGATAAATTTAAATCCTATACAAAGGGCGTACTATAAAGGTAGGGTTTTCAAATGTTTAGCTTGTAAATTAGTCCTGGTAAATCTCTTTCCACAAATAGTTGTATATACTTCACTGATATTGCCAACAATATCAAGTAGGTCAGACTCAGTCTGAAAATAGATATATTATCTCCTTCCTCAACTCCAAGAATTCTTGATAAAGTGGGAATATCAAACTCAATACTCTTACCTTTAACATAAGATAGCAGAGTAAAGTTTCCATCTTCTTCAGTTGTACCTCTCAAATAACAATAAAATAAAGACACAAGACATGGATATACCTTTTGTGGTAAATTAATTAAATTTGCCCACCCCATTGCTTCAAGTTTGCTAACTAACAGTGGATTATATTAAGGTGGAAGATTAACCCTTCTCCCAATTACAACAGGTCGGCTGGAGAAGGTGTGAAAGGCTTGTTCATGCTACAAACTGAGAGAATCAATAGTAGGATAAACGGCAAAATCAGGCTGCTATTGCTGTTGTTGGCATGGTGGAGGGTTGGAGCTTTCACCATGTTCTGGTCTTGCTCTTTTTGTTCTAGGCATGGTGTGAATTTCTATTCAATTTAATTGAAAATATGTTAAATATGAATGGTGGATTAGAGAGGAGCTCAAAGTTAGTGTGAGGTGGCCAAATAGTCAGTGTGAGGTGACCAAATGGTGTGAAGTGTGTTGTGTACAAGTGCAAAAGATAAGGAAGATAAGGAAGTGCACACAGCAAAACAAAAACAAAAATGAAACAAGGTCGGATGACCGGCCGGTCAACCCACCGGTTGACCCACCGGTTGACCTACCGGTTGACCGGTTAGTGAACAATTTGTATCCAATTTGTGTTGCACTTGGTGTTGCTGCTTCTGTTGCTTTGCCTTACTGATTCACAAGGCTGCACACTTCCAATATTGAGTGTTTTGGGAGCAGAATTTGGCTTGGTGCTCTGGAGTAGAGCTTGTATTCTTTCAGTATCCAATATTGAGTATATATGAATGAGGTTGGTGGTGGAGGAAATTAATGAGGTGGGTAAAGTGCTTAAATCAAGTAGTTAGAGGGTGGTGTGTGTTTCACGAGGCTTTCACCAATTGTACGTTCTCATAGGTATTGAATATTTAAGTAGTTTTGATTGAACTAAGAACTTATCAATAAATGAATTTATATGGCTTTGACGAAACCTTCGTGTGTTTCATGAGGTTGTCAACTACTTGGATGGCACAATTATATTCAACTAAAAATTTATGAGGTATTGAATTTTCATGAGGGAGCTTTACTTGTCAATAAATGAATTTTCAATAAATGAGGTACAGAGGTGATTTGCAATATATGTGGATATATATAACATATATCGTTATTTGTAATAATGAATTATCAGTTATTATTTGTAATTGATTTGTAATATATATTTGAATACTACATTAATTTTTTTAATTCATTTGTTTAGTGTGCTGCATTAATTTGTAATTCATTCCCACGTGCTGCATTCATGTGTAATTTTATATATGTGGACCAAAAATATATAATGAAGAGCACTAACAGCAAATATATATTAGAAGAGCACCAAAAATACAAGCAAAAACATGTGTACATTGTGAAGAACATTGACAGCAAACGAACACAGCTTTCCTTGCGAAATCACCACCCATTCCAAAAAATAAACAAAAGTTTAACTTTGTATCCACGTGGTGAATTTAGTTTTCACCATGAAGATGCCACATATGTTCTATTAAATCATTGCGGAGGGCATGATATGCATTTTTATCTCTAATACCTATATGACAAGACAAAAATGATTGGAAATCATTGTTAGCACTACACGAAAGTACTACTGGTGAGTTGATTGATGAAATCTCATAATCGAAATCAAGATGCTTCTCTCTCTCATCTTTGACAATCATATTATGTAATATAATGCAAGTTTTCATTATGTTTCCAAGCATTTTCGGATCCCAATAACGTACGGCACCACCTACAATTGGAAATCGGGCTTGGAGCACTTCGAATGCCTGCTCAACATCCTTCCTTGCTGAATCTTGCATCATCGCAAAATGTTTCTTTTTTGCTTCTTGGGGAGAAGAGATTGTTTGAACCAATGTTGCCCATTGAGGGTATATACCATCAGCAAGGTAATAACCCATATTATAACTGTGTCCATTAATATTGTAATGGACAGGGGGAGCTTTACCTTGGGCAAGATCAGAAAATAAGGGTGATCGATCCAACACATTCAAGTCATTGTGTGATCCAGGCATTTCAAAAAATTCATGCCAAATCCACAAGTCATAAGAAGTTATTGCTTCAAGAATGATGGTTGGCTTTTTCTGATGGCCTACATATTGACCTTGCCATGCCTTTGGAAAATTTTTCCACTCCCAATGCGTACAATCTAAACTTCCCAACATACCTAGAAACCCATGAACTTCTCCAATAGCAAGTAATCAAGCAATATCAGTTGTTGTTAGAAATCTCAGGTATTCTGGCCCAAAGATTTCAATTACTGAATTGCAAAAGTGTTGTAAACTTACAATTGCAATGCTTTCCCCAATACGAATATAATCATCAACTGCATCTGTTGTCACTCCATATGACAATATTCTCATTGCTGAAGTCATCTTTTACAGGGGAGACAATCCAATGATATGAGCTGCATCTTATTTTTGAACAAAATATGAGTCATGTGCTTCAATGGCATTCAAAATTCGCAGATATAGAGGACGACGAATTCAAAAACATCTCTAAAATATTGAAGGTGAATAAACTGGATTTGCCGCAAAATAATCCGTGAACAATCACTCATGACCTTTCCACCTATCACGACGTATGTAATTATGTCCTACAACAAAACCACCTCTTTTCTTTGATCCATCAATTGATTGCAGAATATGAGTCATATTAGCATTATTTACCTCATAAACCCCCCAAAGTATGACTATTTTTTCATCATCAAAGAATGAGGAAGAAGAAAAAGATGAAAATGAAGTGAACAAGTACGAATTTGAGATGCTCATTATGCTCTGCTTCAAATATGGTTGGTTGGAGATGTAACGTACCTCTTGTTTGGTATATGGTACATGGATTAATGGGTTTATATCAGTTTTTGGAAGGAAATCGTTTTTTGAGGCAAAATTGGAGGAAAAAAAAAAAAAAAAAAAAGGAAAATATTTAGTGAAGGGGAAAAGAAATGGGAAACAGAAATGGAGGGGGAAGAAAAAATTCACCCTTTTCGGTCGACCGGCCAGTCGATTGGCCGGTCGTCCAGCCGGATATCCCTGCCTTTTTGATGCAAGCTACAGTGCAACCCGTTGGAGGAACTCGTATCAGATTGAGGAAATCACTTTTTTTTTCATCAAATTTGATAAAATAAAATAAAAAAATAGTTCAACGTTGGAGATGCTCTAAGTAATTATTTAAGGAAAAGAAGAACAAAATATAAATTTCAAAATGTAATGGTTTTTATGAAATCTAAAAGCATTTACTGGAAAACTAAAATGACTATGTTTGGCCCAAATTTTTTATTTATAAAAAGATGTGATTTCAAATGGTGGTATATTTTGACAAAAATTAAAAAATATATATATAGTATTTTTATAAATATTTATTATTCAACCAAAATACTCGTAGGAACACGGAATTATATTTTTATGTGTATTATTTAACATTATAACTTCAAAATTGGAAAAGTATGATGGGTTTGTAAACAAATAATTAAAAAGAAGAAGATTATTGTTAAGATAAAAAAATAAAATAAAAAAATTACGATAGAGCTACTTTTCTAGTAGTTCGCATGAAAAAAGCATATAGTAATATTGTGATATTATTAAGCAAAGGACATAATAAGCATAGAAAATAGTCTCTCTATCTCTTCCTCGGTATGTAAAAGTGTAATTTCCTATTCTATTACTGGGTGCATGGAAAAGAGCCTCTACTTTTTCCTATGTAAGTATGTAAAACAGTAATTTTCTATCCTATTACTGGATTCGATACACGTAACAAAATCAATAATAATCCTAGATATGATGTTAGCACACAAAAATTAGAGTGATAATAGAACATAAAATAAAAAAAAAAGTTGGACAAAATTCTTATTGATTTAATTTTTTTTTTAAAATTAATTTTTTTTTTTTTTTGGATCAGTAAATTAAGGAAAAACTTATTGACATAAGTGAACAAATAAAGAGAAATTACATCAATAGAGATAGGGAGCACTACTACAAAAATATTTAATTAAGTGCGACAGCATTTATTTTTTATGTCTCTTTTTAATTAAATGTGATTATATCATATTTTGTTTAATCACACTTTTAAATTAAGGTGTGATTATATATATTTCAAATTTTATTTTTATATCTAATATTACCACATTCTTATTCTAAAGCATCCTTATTTTGGCCCTGTTTGGTACAGCTTAATTTCAGCTTATTTCAGCTTTCAGCTTAATTTAAGCTATTTTGATGTGTTTGGTTTAGCTTATAGCTTATAGCTTATAGCTTTGTGGAAGTCAGAAAATAGCTTATTCTTTGAGTGGGGCAGGAGATGCTTTAAGAATAAGCTGGAAATCAGCTTAAGCTGAAAGTTATAAGCTATAAGCTGTTTAGGCATAAGCTATAAACACTGGTGGTGTTTGGTGTAGCTGTTAAAACAGATTATAGATGAATTTCTCTGGAGAGAAATTCCGAAGTCCAGAGAAATTTGGTTAAAACACAGACAGAGAATCCAGAGAAATTCAGAATTTCTCTGGAGAGAAATTCCGAAGTCCAGAGAAATTTGGTTAAAACACAGACAGAGAATCCAAAGAAATTCAGAATTTCTTTGGAGAGAAATTCCGAAGTCCACAGAAATTTGGTTAAAACACAGATAATCCAGATCATTTGCACCTTCTATCATTTTCATTAATGAGATAGATGCTATTGGTAGCAAACGTGGTGGACCTGATATTGGTGGGGTATGATAATAAGCTTCATCTTTCATGCCATTTGCAGACTATATATGTACACAGACATATCTTCTTGAACATGCTCCACAGTAGTTATCACTTGTGAGGATGTAACCTGTTCATCTTTGATTGTAGTTGTTGGAGTCTCCAACCAAACTACGTCACAAGTATTTCAATCAATATGCACTTGATAGTTCCAACTGACTGCCTAAAATATTATTTTGAAATTTCTCTGTGATGTGTCCAGAAAATTTTACAGTGGGAAATTTCTCTGTGATGCGAATTTTCTCTGGATCAATTTTCTCTGGACTAATTTTCTCTGGACCAATTTTCTCTAGACTGATTTTCTCTGGACCAATTTTTTCTAGATCAACTTGAGGGATCTTAGACATTATGAAAATATTGAGTGTCCTTTATGCTGTAAAATCTTAATACCAGAGACCTTAAAAAAGATTCTCCTTTAATTTTTTAATGGATCAATTTATTTTAAGTTAGTTTTTGCATTTTTTAATTCTTTTAGACTTAAAACATACTTAATATATTACACTAAATTATAATAAGATGGGTCCCCTTTTCTAAGTCTATTTTGAGAGGTCCTAGGCCATGGCCTTGTGGCCTATGTTCCAGGGCCAGCCCTGACCCTGATTTACTGTAATTTTTTATTTTTATTTTTTTATGTCCTAAACATAATCTAAAATAAGAAAAATAAAAATTTCAGTTATTGAGAAAGTGATTATTTTAGCATCTTCGTTTGCATTATTAACTTTTTAACTTATTTGAGATTATAACAATTGGTATTAATATAGTTGGACAGAGACCTTTTTTTTTTTCCTTTCTTTTTTTAAGGGTAAATTAGATTGATACTCCTTGAAATTTCTATTTAATATAGATTTGTTCCTTACGTTTGAAAAATTACATTCTCCTTTCTTAGATTTGTAATCTCATTACAAATTGTTCCTGGATGGTTAATGTCATGACCTAAAATTTTCTAAATGACTATTTTATCATTTTTCTTACCATTTTTTCTTCCTATCATCATAACTACATTCTATAAATTTCTATTATTAAATTCTACCTGAACATATTCTTATTGAGTGATGATTTACAAATATAAATTTTATATAAAATTTTTAAATGCAATGATATAGTTTAAAGGTAACCTTTTACTTTAAAACAAAACATCCATAAATATGATTTATATTTACAACAATATTACTATTACAACATTTTTAAGATATTTTTTGTATAAATTTTTATATATAAATAGAATTTTTCATTTTTATTTTCACCATCAGTTTTCTTTCTCGTCTATTCACCCACATTTATTATAGTATTACCAAACACCATCATTCACAGTTATTACAGTATTATTGAATTTTTGTATTTTTATTTTATTTTATTTTATTTTTTGTATTTGGTGAATTTTAAAAAAAATCACAAAATATTATACGTTTTAAGTATATCTCGAATAGGTGTATCTAAAAAAAAAATTGCTTAAAATATAAAAAAAAATTAGTAAAAAAAAAAAGACAACAATAAAAAATTTAATTCTGTGTGTGAGTTAAATCAAAGAAGATGATTGTTATTTATCTTGAAATGACATGAACAAAATATCAGTATTATTTTATTATTTTATATGTATAAAGGCTAAAGAACAAATATGTCATTTTGATTTGACAGAAGGGTAAGTATAATTTTTCAAATATAAGAAAAGATCTGTATTAAACAGAAATCTCATGGTGTGTTAGTGTAATTTACCCAAAAAAAAAAAAAAATTACAATCCAATCAAACCATTAATTAATCATCATTTTCATGATTTAACTTGTATGATTGGATTCAAATTGGATGTTTGTGGTGGGAAAGTTATTTTGATTAGTTTTTGAGTAGAACAATGGTAGAGGGCCCAAATTCTGTGGCTCAAATGTGGCTCAAATGGCCAAAATGACGTCGTTTTGAGTACAAAACAACATCAAAATGGCTAAAACGACGTCGTTTTGGCCATTTGAGCCACATTTGAGCCACATTTGAGCCACAGAATTTGGGCCCTCTACCATTGTTCTACTCAAAAACTAATCAAAATAACTTTCCCACCACAAACATCCAATTTGAATCCAATCATACAAGTTAAATCATGAAAATGATGATTAATTAATGGTTTGATTGGATTGTAATTTTTTTTTTTTTTTTTTTTTTAACGGGTTTGAAATGGCGTTTCTACTACCAACCAAAGCCAACCCACACAATGACACACACACCAATGGCCACACCCACAACACTCAAGCATTGAAATAATATAATTTTTATATATAATAATAATTTATAATAATTAATTATATAATTTTTATAATTTTCGTAAATATAAATCATTTTTCACTTGAAACAATTGCTTTCATCATGCCACAGTGAGTTATCCGAACGTCCTGCAGTTTCCTTAGATCTCTAGCTATGGAAAGTGAGAACGTAGTTTGTAGTTTATGACACCAGAACACATCTACAGACGTCAGGTTGCCGAGCCATACAAGTTGGGTGGGACCCTTCCACATATTTGTCAATTCAGGCAAGAAATATAGTACCAACTCTTTCAATGCACGGAAAGCCGTGTTCGGTAGTCGGTATTCATGACATTCATGGCTAGTAATCCCTTTGAAATTATATAGATTACGAAGATACAGACACTCACAGGAAAAGCACTCTGGGGAACCCCATCTGTTGTATTGATGAGGTATTCCAATTCAGTCAAGTAGTCTAGTGTCAATTTCATTAAGCATTCAAAACCATCTTCGTCGACCAAATCACAGAGAATTTTCAAACTTACTGCAGTTGCGGTTAAAATAAGAATTTCAGTTCTCTTCAACAGCAAATCAAACCTCGTTTCAATGTCACTCAAGTTTTGACCTTGGAGATCCACACAAAAATCTGAATCGTCAAGTTCATCCTCACGTAATCTCCCACAAAATATCAATATGATCTTTAGCTGCCAAATTCAAAACAACGTATATTATAAACAAGGGTAAGACAGGTATTTCACACTCTAAAATAACATTGAGGGACCTTAGGCTACAAAAGAACACATTGTGGACCTAATCCATTACTAAAAGTTGGATAGGGATCTTAAACCGATTTTCCCTAGTCTATACATATAAATAACAAACAATCAATGTTTTTTACTTAATTATTATTTAATAGTTAACTTTAATTACATTATTGAATGTCATGTAATTTTTAAACAGACTGGATTCAATATGTGGATACTTTAATAAAAGTTCAATTAGTTTCTTATAAACAAAATTATTATTCAACTATGTTGTGTTGAAATTATAAACAATTATATATTTATAATCAAAATTTAAAACATAATTAAAATAAATATATTTTACGTATTTAAACAAAAATCATAATAATTTTTTTCTATATTGTTGAATTTTATATTCACATGCATAACACATGTCCTTCTAGAGAAGTATTCAAGTCATGCGCATTCTATGCTTAAAAGAATATTATTTAAAATGAATGATTATATTATCATATAACACAAAGTAAAAATAAAATTAATTAATATTTTAAAAAGAAAAGTGATGCTATTTTTTTTATTTAGTAGCTTCAAAATACAAAAGTTACTAAAATTTATAAGTTATAGACATAAAACAAAATTAAAAAGTAAAAAAGGTAATCCTATGATTTTTTTTTTAAAATTTTAATTAAGTAGCTTTAGAATAAAAAATTGTTTAAAATTACAGGTAGTAGACACAAAATAAAGTTAAATTTTTTATAATAAGATAAAAAAATGCTTATTTTTTAACTACGCAAAATTAAGTTTTAAAAAAAATTTATAAGTGACATTTAAATCTTATCTAATTTTTAACCTACTGCCTCTATTCATTTTATTGTTTTTTTATAACTTCATTTTACAAATTTTAAAATTTTAAAAAATTATAAGTGGCATTTCACTTTTATCCAATTTTTAAACTATTACACTCTTCGATTCTTCTATTATTAGAGTTATATTAAAATTTTATTATTTTTTCAAGTTTATCTTATCTTATTTTTCAATTTTTAAATTTCAACATGGAATTTTTTTTTTCTATCTTCATTTGATATTTACTGAATTTCTCTCTACCTCATTTTTTTTAGGATTTATCTAATTTTTTTCTCTATATTTTTATAGCTTATCTTCAAATTTAAACGTAGTTTTTTTTTTTTTGTTTTTATCTTATATTTACACAATCCACTTTTACTCTTGATTTTCAGTTGAATTTATTTATTTTTCCTAAAATTGATCTAATTTTCACTCTCTATATTCTTATAGTTTATCTTCAGACTTAAACTTATAGAATTTCATTATTACTCTTTATTTTTAGTTGAGTTTATCTGATTGAGTGTGTTTCAAGAAATTGAATTAGTGGTGCATATCTATATAAACATAGTGAGATCACTAAAGTATATATTATTTAAATGGCCATCTAAATTAATATTATAGTATTTAGTTGTTAATTTTTAGCATGTTCAATATTATTTATCATTTTTTTGTTACTTGCTCATGCATAACACAAGTTACCGCTAGTTTATCCCAAATAACGATATGTGATTGGGATTAAATTTGTATAATATGAGATCTATGTATAAAATAAATCTGAATCGCAAGATAATAATATTAAGTAATTTCTGAATTGTTAAATATAAATTTATAGTATTAATGTTAATTTTATATTCTATGTAAAAAAAAAAAAAATTTAAATTTTTTTAAATGAGTTTATAGAGCCACCCGTAAAAAGGCCACAAAAAAATAATAAAGAAAAGACGTGAAGTCTTTCAGACTTCCTTAACAAATGGGGTAGCGAAGAATAATAATAATAATAATAAAAGACTTCAAGTGAAGTCTTCGAAGATTGATTGACTAATTTATGTGGTCTTTTTTAATGTAATCTAAATTGTATTTATAACTTATTAGATCAGCGCATGAGATCATCTTATGTGTAAGCATATATACAAGTAGGAAATGCAGATCAATATACTATAAGAAAATAGGGCAAATAATACGGAACTTTTTGCGATGGGGTAACTGTCGTCGCCAAAAATGAATTTTTGCAACTTAGTATAGTTGCCATCACCAAAAAAGGTCTTTTGCGACGGCGTGTATTTGTCGTAAAAAAAAAAGACCTTTTGCGACGGTACTGGCCGCCGTCGGTAATGACTGTAAAAGAAAAATGCAGGAACATTTGCGATGCCTAGTGTGCCATCACAAAAAAAAATTATTTTGCGACGGGAAAAAGTTACTGTCGCAAATAGTGGACCATTTGTGATGGCAAAAGCCCATCGCAAACTAAATCTTGGTAAAACGGCGTCGCTTTATTGGTTAATATTTATCATTTGTGACGGTTGAAATATGCCGTCGCAAAAAATAAAAATTTTGTGTCCCGCTCATTTGTATCCCATTCGCGGTCAAGTGTTCCCCAAAATCCCTCAAAAGCTTTCTGAAACCAAAATCCCCAAAATCCCTAAAATTCTGAAACCAAAATCCTCAAAAACCTTAAAAGTTACTATCGCATTCAACATTGCCATACATTGAAGAGGGTGAACGAGGGTGAATGATGAGTGACGAGGGTGAACGACAACCTTCGCCAGAGTGACGAGCAGCACCAAGTGACGGCTAGCAGCGAACATCGGCCTTCGCCAAAGTGACGAGCAACAGCGAGTGATGGCTAGCAGCGACCCTTCCACTCTCAACTCCCTCCTCCTTCCATCTCCTCCTCCAGATCTCACTCCCGTCAGAGTTTCCTTGTCAGAGCTATAAGTGCTCTATGTTTATTTATTTACAAAATCTCATTTTTATTTTTGGCTAGCGTTTATTTATTTACTCTTATGGTCGGTTTCTTCCAATTCCAGCCATATGTTTAATTTTAAGTAAATCCTTAAACTGCATCCCTCTCAAGATTCAAGATTGCCTATACATCTATATCAGGTAGGTATATATATACGTCTTCTGTATATTCATGAATTATACACACTCTCATATTGGCTTGTGCGAATCTTCACCAATGTTTCAATATTGTCTCTTCTAGGGCTTATCATGTCGTCATTTTTGCGGTGTTTATGATTGAGTATTATGTTGATGATTCTTGATTGTTTTGGGGGTTTGTTTAGCGAATCCTAATTATATATGTACTGTTTATTGATGTTTATTCATCTATCTATGTTGCTTATTTGGATATCATTTCAAGAGTACTTGAATGATGTGAGGAGTGTAATTGAATGCAATTTGCAATTTGTAAAATATACATGAAAGCTTTTTTCAATTGGTATATGTACCAACTAAATCAAATGCCCACTGCAAAATTTGTAAATAAAAAAATCTGCTTGTAACTTAAAAGAAGGAATATATAACACTAAAAATGATGTATTCGTGGTATTTATTTCAAATAGTAGACCATATACTCCTTAATCTAGAATACAAAATGCCCAAAGTTTTCAAAGGGAAGCTGCAGCTGCAGCAGTGTTATTCTGTTTGTCCGCTATAGGTAATCTGGAGTGATTTGCCTTCATGGATGCTCCTTTTCTGTTTTGTTACATGTGTCCTTTTTCTATTTTCTTTTTCTTTTTGCTTTTGTCTTTAGGTTTGCTTTGTTTCTTTGAAGCTTGAATTGATCAAGTTATGATTAATGTTACAACAGATTTACACCAAACAAGCCTATCTCATCCCTATCTATTAATTTTTTAATCAATTTGTGGACCATATTTTTAGTTGTGTTGAATTATATTTAATTGTTCCTTTGTTGATTTGCTAAGTTTTATTTAGGCTAGCAGTTAGAAATCAGAATCACAATTTTGTTGAAGACAAAAACAATATTTTGCTTTAAAAATTATATTATATGATAAATACTTAAATATAAAGAAGACTTTCTTCTTATCTCTCATTTTCATGTTGCTCTCTCAAGTCTCAACATGTGCTGTGATCCCATTCATGGCCTTCTAGTATTGTTTACGATAGTGGTGGTTATAGAAAATTTAAATAGGGAAGATATGTCTGTTTCTCCATACAATGCTAATAGCCGTTTATAGAGATTTTTTTTTAACACACTGTTTATAGAGATTGGTTTTTAATTTTTTTTTTCAAATCGTTCAGAATCTAAAACCAAAGCATGTTGCCAAATAAAATTAAGCCACATGTCTCTCAAACTACCAAATCTGGCTCTAACTCCCAAATCAGGAACCTGATTTGAGTCCCGTCTTGTCCCACAAGTCTCTCATGCCAAGACGGTCGTGTGTGCCAAGTTTTGTGCTAATCCGACTCTGTTTGGTGATTTTGGGGAGTCAATACCTCGAATTTTAAGTTTCATAAGAAATTAGCTTGTCTAGACCAAAATACGACTCTACCTCCCAAACGGGGAACCCGATTTGAGTCTCATCTTGTCCCACAAGTTTCTCATGCCTAGGTGGTCGTGTGAGCGAAGTTTCGTGCTAGTCCGACGTCGTTTGGTGACTTTGGGGCGTCAACACCTCGAATTCTAAGTTTCTTAAGGAACTAGTTTGTCTAGACCGAAATTCAGTTCTAACTTCCAAACTGGGAACTTGATTCGAGTTTTGTCTTCTCCCACAAGTCTCTTGTGCCAAGGCAGTTGTATGTGCCAAGTTTCGTGCTAATCCGATGCTGTTTGGTGACTCTGGGGTGTCAACACCTCAAATTCTAAGTTTGTTAGGAAACTAGTTTGCCTAGACCGAAATCCAGCTTTAACTCTCAAACTGGGAACCCGACTTGAGTCCCATCTTCTTCCACAAGTCTCTCGTGCCAAGGTGGTCGTATGTGTCAAGTTTCGTGCTAATCCAACGCCGTTTGGTGATTTTGGGGTGTCAACATCTCGAATTCTAAGTTTCTTAAGAAACTAATTTATCTAGAGTAAAATCCGACTCTAACTCTCAAACTGTGAACCCGATTCGAGACTGATGTTTTAAGACTATTTGTTTGTTTTTGGTTTTTTTTTTTTTTTCATGTTTTATTGTTATTTGATGTTTAATTTTTGTGAATGTGTACAGAAGAGATATTTAAGGGAAGAACAAAGGATGGATAAGAGTTGGGTTGACTTGCCAAATAGGATATTAAGGGAATACATTAATGGGATTGATCAATTCCTTGTGTTTGCCTACAGCAATAGGGCTGAAGGTTCGATGATTAGTTGTCTATGTAGGAAATGTGAGAATCGATATCATCTTGTACGAGAGGGTGTTCGGGAGCATATGATTTTGAACGGTTTTTTTAAAAGGTACAAACATTGGATTAATCATGGGGAATCTTACGTATCTCTGCATGGTAATCGAGAGAATGAACATTGACTAATTTAGACATTGCAGGTGATATGGTTGGAATGATACAAGGGGCTATGGGAAATCCATATGCCGATACAAGTGTTGAGGGTAATGAACCACAGGCACTTGATCCCCATGCATCTAAACCACAGCTCGGTCCAAATGTAGAGACTGCAAAATATTTCAAACTTCTTCAAGATGCACAAAGTGAATTATATCCGGGTTGTCAGAAGTTCACATCTTTGTCATTCATTGTTCGACTTCTACATCTGAAGGTACTTAATCAGTGGACAGAAAAGTCAGTTGATATGTTGCTTGAGTTATTGAATGAGGCGTTCTCGTTAGGTGTAAAACTCCCGGACTCATATTATAAAGCTCAAAAGGTCACAACAGATTTGGGCTTCACGTATGGGATGCATGTCCCAACGGTTGCATGTTGTTTCGAAACGAGGATGCCAATCTTGATAAATGTGTCATATGCAACAGTTCTAGATGGAAATCAAATGGTGATGGTGGTTTAAATGGTCCTAACAAAGGTGGCAAACGAATAGCTGCAAAACAGATGAGGTACTTTTCTTTAAAGCCAAGGTTGCAGAGGTTGTTTATGTCATCCAAGATGGCCAAGTTAATGAGATGGCATGTAGAGGAACGAATTGATGACAGTGTCTTTAGGCATCCTACTGATTCCCTTGCATGGAAAGATTTTGACCGTCGAAATATTGACTTTAGTAATGATTGCCTTAGTGTTAGGCTTGGCTTAACATCTGATGGGTTTAACCCATTCAGGACGATGAACATAGTTCATAGCACTTGGTCTATTGTGCTCATTCCATACAACTTGCCACTATGGATGTGCATGAAGCAACCATTTCTAATTTGATCTATACTTATTGACGGCCTGAAAGGACCTGGTGACAAGATTGATGCATATATGCAATCGTTGATTGAGGAGTTGAAAGAACTATGGAATGACGGTGTCTGCATATTTGATGCATCAACAAATCAAATGTTTTAATTGTATGTAGCTTTACTGTGGACAATTAGTGATTTTCCTACATATGCAAACTTGTCAAGATGGAGCACTAAAGGTGAATATGCATGTTCTTGTTGCAATAAGGAAACTACATTGTGTTGGTTGAAGCATAGTAGGAAACAATCATACTTGGTCATCGCAGATTTTTACCTAGTGGCCATAAATTTCGAAAGGATAAAATATCATTTAATGGTAGTCGGGAATTCAGACTCAAACCAAAATTGTTGTCTAGAACTGAGATGTTGCTACAATTAGAATGTGAGGGTATTTTAACCCAATACAAGAGGGATGACCTTAAGGAGAGGCATAGGAGACAAGTTGAGAAGGAGAAAACCGGACATCGCACCCATAGCTGGAAGAAAAAGAGTATCTTTTATGAACTGCCATATTATGAGCACAATCTAATAAAACACAACCTTGATGTGATGCATATAGAGAAGAATGTTTGTGACAATGTGTTGTGGACAATATTAGGGGTTATAGGAAAATCGAAGGATGGGGTTAATGCTCGGTGTCATTTACAAGAAATGAATATTAGAAAACCCCTATATTTGCAGTTAAGAGGGTCGAATAAAGCTTATTTACCACCAGCACAATTCACAATGACCAAGGATGAGAAAGATTTGTTCTTGAAAGTGTTGAAGGAAGTTAGAGTTCCCGACGAGTATTTATCCAATACATCACGTCGCGTGCGCTCACATGATAGAAGTATTGGGGGTCTTAAGAGCCACGATAGTCATATTCTGATGCAACAACTTATTCCATTGGCTATTCGAAAATCGTTACCGAAGAATGTAATTGAACCCTTGATTGAATTGAGCAATTTCTTTAGACAATTGTGTTCAAAAGTGAATCGTGCGACGGATTTGCAATAGATTCAAGATCGTATCGCTATAACACTTTGTCATCTAGAGAAAACATTTCCTCCGAGTTTTTTTGATATAATGGAGCACTTGCCTATACATCTAGCTGATGAAGCCTTATTGGGTGGAGCGATTCAGTTTCGATGAA